>JAFVLL020017113.1:0-29453 GCA_021397915.2 Tor tambroides
TCTCACAGAACGCTTCAACAACAACCGTGACTTGTTCAAGCTTGTTAGCTTGTCATTTAAACCTTGCGAGGCGTCCTCTCCCCTAATAAGCATCCTACCTATCAGGGAAATATGATTTTTGAGCGCGATAACACCGTGTCGCTTTTGGAGGGAAAACACACGGTATATGCATAAATATGAATGAAGGAGTGGTTTTGACTGGCTCGCCTCAGATATTTCCAGGTGAAACCATCTCTCCCGGATTGACATGCATAAACACAGTAATGCATAAATACATACGTAATATATGGAAAAACATTCCCAGATGTTTTACTTTATGTGGGCAAAGACTTTCCCTACTCTGTAATCATTGGCAGCAAAATGACACCTCATGCAAATGGCGTGAGATGTTTGCCCTCAAATATTCGCACAAAGCAGGAGAAGATGATCCTCTAATTGGTACAGCAGCCATTTGGCCGAGATCCAGTCTATCAATTACTTGCACCGCTTTTCTGAAGTAATAGAGTGTAATTGCAATTCTTTTGCTCTTATTAATAGGATGCAGATGCCGCGGTGAGTAACACAATGCCGGTGACTGCGACGGCCAGCCGTTTGGAAGTTATTTCAAAGACGAAAGCGAATGCAGACTCCCTCTGTGCAGATCTTCATTGCTCTCTTGCCGTTCCTTTCAAGGGCTCTCTTTCTCTGCCCGTATCTCTCTCTCTCTCTCCTGCGGTGACTGACAGTCTCTCTGACGCACTCCCTCCCGTTTCATCGTGCAGCAAATCAAATATGACAGCGAGGACTGTAGACATAATGGAGAATGTTAGGAGAGACCGCTACTGTACACACACAAATAGCCGCAGGCTTAATTGAACAGCGCTGGCCGTGACCCGAACTCTTCCAGAAGCCTGCAGGATGTGCTACGAGTCGTACTTCACTCTTTTATTTGGCGTCAGATGTGCTAAAGAGAGAAACATGCGAAAAAAGCAATAAAACAGACAAAAAGGAAGAGCCGTGACCAATCGCGGGCAGAGTCAGCGCTTTAAGGTTAATTAATTAAATGCTAAGCTCCGTTGCGCACGAAGTGGCGGCGAATCAGACGGCGTCTTCCTGAGGGGTGTGATTTTTGCTATGTTAGCAGCGGCTGGTGGAGTTGGGTTTGAGAGCTATCTGGTCGCATCGCCACGCCGCTGTCTTTTTTGAATAATGGCACTGATAATTTGAGGCACTCCAGTGAAAGAGAGGCGTTGATGCTGAGTAAATAGGCTGATTGGGGAGAGATGAAGGTCAGTCCCGCTGCAGGTGACAAAACAGTGAATCACAGCCACCCGCTCTGCTCTATCCATCATTTCGTTCCTTCCTTTTATCCTCTTTCTCTCTTCACAACATCCCGTTCCCCTCGCCTACCCCCAAGGAACTTAAAAAGAACACAAATGAATCTCGCTATGAGGTGCGTTTATTTTTTTTCCGTGAAGTGATCGTATCAGCCGTCCTACCAAGTGTTTCATCACAACTCATTTGCAAAGCAGAGTTCGCCTTTAAAGTCAACATGAAACCAGACTCTGTTTACTTTGTGAAAACAAAAGTTGTGTGTAGTGTTAAAAAGTTTGGGGCTGGTAAGATTTTTTCTCTTTTGCTCACCAAGGCTGCATTTATTTGATCGAAAAATAGCCTACAGTAAAAGCAGTAATATTGTGAAATATTATTACACATGTAAAATAACTCTTTTCTATTTTATTATATTTTAAAATGTAATTTATTCCTGTGATGCAAAGCTGAATTTTCAGCATCATTACTCCAGTCTTCATTGTCACATGATCCTTCAGAAATCATTTTAATATACTGATTTGCCGCTCAAATAAAACCTTTTCTTTTCTATTGCTTCTTATTATTAATTATTTTTCTTATTATAAACGTCTTATTATTATCAATGTTGAAAACAGCTGTGTTGCTTCAGATTTTTGTGAAAACTGATACATGTTTTTCAGGACAAAGTTTAAAAGAACAACATTTGTTTCTTTAACAATGAATTAAAAAATAAATTTATTTTTATATTACATCAGCATTTATCTGAAATAGAAACTGATAAAATTTCAATTCTGATTAAATTAAATAAATTCTGAAATTATATATATATATATATATATATATATATATATATATATATATATATATAATTATTATGGCCCGGTTTCACAGACGGGGCTTAGACTAAGCCAGGATTAGGCCATTGTTCAATTAAGACATTTAACATTTAAGTCATTTTTATAAATGTGCCTTAGTAAAAAACATTACTGGTGTGCATCTAAAGACAAAACAAAGGCACTGATATGTTTTAAGATCAGTCAGTGCAAGTTTCTTTGAAACAGCTCAGACTTGCATTTTAGTCTAGGACTAGGCTTAAGCCTTGTTTGTGAAACCGGGGAGAGAGATATATATATATATATTAGAGAAATAGCAACGTCCAATTCTTAAACAGAGCATTATTTTGATTTTGAATCTTTTCAGTGAATCGGTTTACAGATCAAGTGAACTTCCCTGGTTGCACTCAGTGATTCAGTAATAGTGTTTGACAGCTTGCTGAAGGGGAAAATTATCAGTAAATAATGAGTTACATTTTCAGATGGAGGAATATTTTAGGATTTTTTAATTGTAAATTGTCATAATATGGATGTAAAATAGATTTCATGTTGACTTTGAAAAGTGAGTTCATTTTTGCCAGAAGTAAATACTCTCCTCACAGATGAGTTTGTTTATTTAATTGCTCTGTCCCACCAAATGGATGGAGTTGGACTTCCTGTGCAGCGTGGTTTATATCCTCCCAGCTCGGCTTGTGCTGGAAACTGCAGTTGGCCTTAAGGAACTAGTGTGGAATGATAAAGTAAGAGCTGTAGTTGTGAATAAATTGGCATCATTAGTGTCTCACTCAAGTTCATGACATCAGAGATGTTACCCGTTATAGCCTACAGGAGAGAGTCAATCTAGACGCCTGCCGAGGGTATGGTGTTCACAGCGCACACCCACCCACACTGTGAGGAGCTGTGAGACTCTCTCTACACACACACACACACACACACACACACGCACGCTCGGTCTGAATCATTCAGATTTCTCCTCTGGCACTTTCAGCAAAGCATATGCGTGAGTGTCATTCACCTAATGTGAACTGAAACACTGGCTGGGATTTGATTCCGCCCGCTGAAAGCTCAAGCTCTCTTTAGCGGAGTGTTGGCGCGGGGCCGACCGCAGCTTTGAGGCCCGGGGTTACGGAGGAACACAGACTTATAGAGCAGCAGTTATCAATGGGCTCATAATGACTTATCCTTGGCATTAGCTGGGAAAATATGGGACTATTATACAAATATTTTTCCAAGAAATAAAATTAGAGAAGAAAGACTCTCGAGGTTGTTACTCATTAGCTGGCCCACACGGAATCTGCGCCCGCCGATTTCCTCATCGGAACGCCCGTCATTCACACCCTTTTCTTGCTAAATACTTGTACTTGTTTGTTGCTACTTTCAGCTCTGTTTAACACGTTTTAGCACTAAGGTTTCCCCCTAAAATTAGCATTGAAAAATGTCTGCGGATTGCTTCTACCTGCTCATTTTGGAGAATTAAATGAGATTGTCATTTGAGGTTCTGATTCCCTGTAACAGTTCTGTTTCCTTAACGATTCCATTAACTATTCTCCTAAGAGTCATTTAGTTTGTAAATTAATGTGCACCCAGCAAGGATGACGCTATTATAAAATTTCTTTTTTTCTCCTCATATTCAAGAGAGAATTCAAGACTCTCAATTCAGCTACAGCATCATTTCATTTCCTGTGGTGCTGTAGATTCAGTAGCAAATGCTATCGTTGTTGTTTTATTACAGTGTGAGTATTAAAGCAAGAACTGTTACTTTACATCTTGAAAATAGTTGTTTTTTGAAATTTTAAAAAATATTATAATTTTTAATGTATATATTCTCATTTAAACTCATTTAATATTTTGTTTATTATTTAGTAAAGATATATATATATATATATATATATATATATATAAATAATAAATATTTTAAATATATTCCAATTCCAAAAACAAAAATGTGTTAATTTCATTTTAATTTAATCTTATTTATCTTATTTTTAGTTAACTCTTATTACTTAAAATAATCAATTTGTTTTTTTGTTTTTTTTTTTAAATCTGCCAGACTTATTTGTTGCAAAATGTCTAAGCTGCACTTTTTTTTCTTCTGTAAAGTGAAAGTGACCTGACTGTCTAGCAAAATTTTCAGTAAGTAGCGACTTAAATTTTAGTCTGTTACTCACACAAAGCTATCATATGTCTTCAGAGGATGAAGACATGTGATTTTTTTGTCCTTTATGGAGCTTGGTCACCATCAACTTTCAAGAGAGCAACTGATAAACATCATGAAAACCATTTGAGTTTAGAACAACACGATGACCATTAAATAATGACAGTTTTCATTTTTAGTGACCTGTCCCTTTAAGAGCTAGAACAAGCAGAATGCCGGTTTGTCCCTGTATTTCTGAGCATGAATGTATGTGTGTGCGCTCAACAGATATGACGGCAGTCTTGTCCCTGTACCGCAGTGAATATCTCAGTCTCTCTGCTGGTTTGATGTGGTGCAGCAGACGGCTCTTAATAATTTATTTGCGTAGCAGCACTTGAACAGTGATGCTGTCTTTTTCTTTCTCTCTCTCTCTCTCACACAGACACACACAGGTCAGGTGTGTATCCCCGCACTTCTTCACCACAACTCAAACACACGCACGAGTTTCTTCATCATATATGTTAGTAAAAATAGATGACAGTGTCTTCTTGTAGCCTGTCGGTTTGTTATGGTTTTCTTTGTAGCAACAGCTCAAACAGGATCTATAGAAACTTCAGTTTGGTCCTTTTTGTTTCTGTTTTCCATCCCGAGACATCAAGCAGCCTACTGTACGGTACTATATCTCAGAATATATTCAAAATATACATGTCTGATAAATAAATATATATTTTGAATATATTCAGATTCTCAAACCAAAAATGAAAATGGTCATTTATTCACTCTCATGTCTTTTGAAACCTCTAAAAATATATATATTTAATATATATATTTAATATATATTTAATAATAATATATATATTATTATTATTTATTATTATATATTCTTAGCATTTTTTTTATATTTCAGTACAGCTTAGATTTCAACAAAATCAACAAGTTGCAGTGTTATTGTAGTATTATTTATATGCTATTGTTGTACATTGTTTTTTAGATTTCATTTTGATTTTTTAAGTTTAGGTTTTAGTGATTTTGATATGTGCATTTTTATTAGTATTTGGGTTTTTATACCTCTATATACCTTAAATTTATATATACATTTAATTTAGTTTTAGTAGTTGTAGTAGTTTAACATAAGCATATTATTTCAGTTGCAAAAGTTTTTCATCTAATATTTATTTTAATTACTGACTTTTTTTTTATTTTTATTTGAATAACCAAAAAATATTTAATTTTACTTTTAGTTAGCAGTAGCAACAACGATAGGTTGTGTGAATATTTGGTTAATATTTAATCTTATAGTTTTATTTATAGCATTTCTTTTCATTTTATGCATTAAGCTATATCTGTATTCTCAAGTCTGCTAGGTTGCAAACAGCTTGTCTTTTCAATGGTTTCTGTTGTGTATTCTTGTGTGTCAGTTTTATGTCCATCTTGTCCCAGACTGACTAATCTGGCCCTTTTCTCCATGAACGTCAGGTTAAGTCTGCGGTCAGAGCCATTGGCCCCTGCGCTCTAGATTTATTGTCTCTGTGATGGTAGCTGGGTTGTGGTCAGCATGTGCACGAGGGAACCACGGATGGCTTGTGCGTTATTGTAATGGACTCTTGCATGGGAGAATTTACCTGTAAATGTCACTCACCCCACTCCAGCAGATGACATCGATAAAAGCCCCCGTAAATCACGCTGGGCGGCCCCTGCGCCCAATCCAGCAGTCAATATCGCAGCCTAATAAACATGCCAGGGTGCCGTAGTAGTCTGAGATGAGTGTTTTCAAACAAGCAGGACAATTCTTGTCCATCCTGATGCCATTGATGAGACTCACATAGTTCAGTAGCTGTGTATCACAGCCAGCGTACATATTTCCACAGTCAACTAGTTAGTGATATTTTAGTGTTATTTACATGGTGTTGTAGTGTTTATTAATGTTTTGAATTAGGTTTTTTTTCAGTTTTCATTTTAAATTTAGTTTAAATGTTAGTCATTTTGTTATGTGCATTTTTTTTAGCATTTGAATTTTTGAACTTCTTAAACTTCTACATACCTTAAATTTAATTTCAGTTTTAGTTTGAGTAATTTTAGTACGTACTTAATTTAAACATATTATGGTAACACTTTACAATAAGGTGTCATTTGTTAACATTAGTTAATGTATTAACTAACATGAACAAACAATGAGCAATTTATTTATTACTGTATTTATTCATCTTTGTTAACGGTAGTTAATAAAAATACAATCATTCATTGTTATTTCATGTTAGCTCACAGTGCCTTAACTAATGTTAACAAACACAGCTTGTGATTTTAATAATGCATTAGTCAATGCTGAAATTAGCATTACTAAGATTAATAAATGCTGTAGAAGTATTGCTCATTCTTAGTTCATGTTAACTAATGAATCTTATTGTAAAGTGTTACCCATATTATTTCATTTTAGTTAGTTGTAAAAACTAAAAAAAGTTTTAAAGTTTAGTTTTTCATCTAATATTTTTTTGTTTTGTTTTATTTCAACTTTATTTTAATGACTGAAAATAGTTTTAATTGTAGTTATAGTTTTAGTTAACAATAACAGCACTGGTGGTGGTGTTTGAATATGAGGTTATTGTTTATTCTGTTATAGTTTTATTGGCCATTATTGTCAGAATTTGTAAATTCTGTAAGGTAAATTTTGTAAAATTATGTGCCGTATCTGTTTTATTAAAATTGAGTAAAGTTCACATACCAAATTACTGACTAAATTTCTTTTTATTTAATACATTTCTAAAAAAAAAAAAAGATATTTATTTATATAACAGTCTTTTTATTATTTATTATTATTTTGGTTTTATTATGGTTTTAATTGGTTTAATTTTATTTAATATTAGTAATTTTGTTATGTGCTTGTCATGTTTTTAGTATTTCTATATAGCTTTTATTTATTTATTTATTTATTTTTGATTTAGAAATTGTAGTACTTGAACTTGTTTCAAGGTAAAGTTTCATTTTAATTACCAGAAATGATTTTTGACTAAATTTAAACAACATTTTTTGTCAAAAACTGTAAAACAAAACAAAACCCTGTTTCTGCAATTTTGATTGAATTCTTTTCATGTCAGTTGAAAACTGTACTTGAGTCCACATGAACTGTAAGCCAGACCAGCGTTGGTTAGGAAAAGTTAGCGTAGGAAAAGAATTTGGCAAGAAGTGACAGTGATGTACTCTTTTTGCAGCTGTGGTTTTACTACAAACGCTCTTACCTTTTGTTCATCCAGTGGTATATTTTCAGCTCTTTCCATATAGGCAGTGTCTAGAGTTCTCTGTATTTCATTTTTTTCTCCCAGGATTGGGGTTTGATTTCTCATCATATTCTGCCTTCTGTCTCTTCTTAGTCTCTCCGGATTCTTCCGTTTACGCAGCTGAGGGAAAATAAGGTGTTATTTTGTGGGGTTATGACAGGTGTGTGGAGCGTTCCTGTGTATGATTGACACGCTCCTCGTTTTGTGCGGATTGAAGGTCTCTGTGATGCAGTACGGGTCTGCAGTACCTCCGTCCTGGCCTTCTGTGAGTGTGTGTGTATTTTTTTTAGTGAAACAATGTTGTGAACACTGCCGGAATACCAGAGACACAAGAATATCCTTTCCCTCAACAGCGCTTCTCATCTCTTCTCTAGTCGTGGTCTCTCCAACCTCCCTCTCTCAGTCTGCCAGCCCTTTGGCACGGGCCGCTCTGTTCTGACATGGTACCATCCTGTTGGATAATAATCCTCAGATGCTACTGCAAACCCACAGAGCAGATCTTCAGCACTCTGAGGCCTGTATTACATCGCTTGTGCTGTTGACTTTATGAACGCCTGGGCCAAACCAGCAGGAGAACATATCCTGCAAACGCTCTTCTCTCTCCAGCCTGCAGGAGCGTCAGGGATTTAGCATCTGATGGAAATCAGAAACAATCAGAAACGGCATTAGAGTTATTTCAGTACTGTATATACTATTTTGAATTAGATTTAAAAAAAAAAATACATATTTTCCTTTTTTAAGTTTAATTTTAAAGATTTACTGATATTAATTTCTTTTGTGATCTGTAAATTTATTTATTTTTTGAATTTTTTATTTTATTTCAGTTTTAGTAATTTTAGTACTTAAACTTACTTTATTTCAGTTAGCTGCCAAGGCAGCATTTTTAATATTTTTCAATAAAGTGTTAACATTTTCAATCTAATATTTATATTGTACTTAGAACAAAATGATTTAAGAAGTTTTAGTTGTAATTTAAGTTAACAGTAACAGCGCTGGTACAGTATGTGATTGATGTTCAGAATTTGTTGTTTGTTGCAGGTTATTGTGACTGTGTGAATTAGCCTTTAGGTCGGTGTTGCGCAAATTGCTTTCTTACAAAATCGCTTTATTATATTATTTATCTGAATATGACTTTTAAATAATATGTACACTGAAGCTATGAATGTCAAATTCGACATTTCTTGTTCTGCTTTTTCTGTTAGCTAGCATGCTAACCAGACTGTTCCAGGCTAGCTAGTTCAGATTTGTTCCAAATTTGAGTGCATTGCAGTTTCTTCTTTTAATTATTGGTCTAATAGGTAGCTGAGTTTGTCCGCACACTGCAAAAAAAGACCAAAAAAGATCTAGCAAAAATCCAATTATTTATTTTTCATATGCAAAAGTGAAAAAGTGACAAAAGTGCAAAGTGTATTAAAAACAGACCAGAGAGCAGACGTTTCAGCCCATGCTTTCTTCAGTGCTCATGAGGCAAAAAAGCAACACCACACTTACATAGACACAATTGCAAATTGTTGACAGCTGATCTTAATCAATGAGAGATAATTGTCATGCCAACAATTTCCCTTCACAAAAAACATGCAAGATCCATCTCTTCATTTAATCCTGTTGGGGTAAAAATCCAAAAAGCCTCTCTTTGTAACAATTTTGTATCACGGTTACCACCTCTCCTATGTAAAAGAACCCTCTCAATGCCCAGGAATTTAAATCAGAAAAAGAATGTTTTGCAGACTCAAAATGACGAAAAACTGGAGAAGTATGATCCTGTCTCCTGATAGCGCTCATATGTTCAACAATTCTAGTGCGCACTGCACGTTTTGTTTTTCCAACATACAGTAAAGAGCAAGAACACAAAATTATGTATATCACATGTGTTGTTTTACGTGTGATCAATTTTTTAATTTGATAAATTTTTACCCGTTTGTGAATGTGTAAATGAATTGCATTTTAAATAACGTGAACAGGCAACACAATCTTTACACGGAAAATTCCCATGGGCATCAGAGAGGGTCCCAGGAGTGGGGATGTGGGTATCTGCACGCACCAATTTATCCCGTAAATTTGGAGGCCTGGAGTGAACAAAGAGAGGTGGATCAGTAAACAGGCCTGACAAATCACAATCACTCTGTATGATATGCCAATGATTGTTGATTGCCTTTTTGATATCTGGACTCAAGGGACTAAAAGTAGATTTGAATATACAAGAAAACTTCTTATTCTTGGGGGTCAAGCTGGTATCTTCTGGCAAAGATCTAATTTTGTCTAAAGCAGTATCGAGCCACTTGATTGGATATCTCCGAGATCTAAAATCGCTATACAGATTCTGGGCTTTGGCTTCAAAATCATCCTTGTTAGAACAAATGCGAAAAAGTCTCATAAACTGGCTATACGGCAAACCACGTTTCAAAGACATGGGATGAGCACTCTTTCCTTTCTATATAGAGAAGACACAAGTTGGCCATTGATCACAGAGATGTTTGTGTCCAAAAAATTCATGTCTACTGTCCCCACATGATAAGTAAACTTAATGGATGGCCTAAGACAATTCATATACAGGGCAAAAGCTTCGAAATCACTGGCAGAACCTTTGTAGATGATAAAGCAGTCATCAATATATCTTTTGAACAATACCAAATTATTGATGAAAGGATTATTATTCAAGACATATTGATCTTCAAGATAACCAAGGTATAGGTTTGCATAGTCAGGGGCCATAGTGGCACCCATTGCTGTGCCCTCAATTTGTAAATAAAATTTCTTCTCAAAAAGGAAATAGTTCTTTGTCAAAACCAATTCAGCCATATCCACAATAAATTTGGTTGGTAGACCTTCATCATCAATGCGTAAATCAAGAAAATATTTCAATGCCAAAAGACCCTCAGTGTGAGGAATGTTAGTGTATAAAGAGGTCACATCCATTGTAGCAAGTATCATGTCTTCCTCTAGATCTTTTATGACTGACAGACATTGAAGAAAGTCTCTGGTATCTCTAAGATAGCTGGGAAGAGATGTCACTAGAGGCCTCAAAACAAAGTCCACAAAATTTGAGAGTGGCTCTGTTAAACTATTAATACCTGCCACTATAGGTCGTCCAGGAGGATTTTTTAGATCTTTATGGACTTTGGGTAAGATATAGAATACAGGTTTGGTAGGAGAGCTGTTAAAAAGATATTGTAATTCTTTTTCAGAAATCAAACCCTCCAAATGTGCCATCTTAAGAAAATATTCAATTTCTCTTTGAAATTGTATGGTAGGGTCTGATGTTAGAACTTTATAGTAAGTGCTATTTTGTAACTGACGAAAGACTTCGGAATTGTAGAGCGTTCTGGGCAAAATTACTAAGCCACCCCCTTTATCAGCAGGTTTAACCACTATATCCTTATCTCTGCATAGTTTATCAAGAGCATCTTTTTCTGATTTTGATAGGTTGAACTTTTTCTTTGTGGGGGACTCACAAAATAATTTTTCAACATCTCTTTCCACCAATCTACAGAAGGTATTCATCGAAGGATTTGTGACATAAGGACAAAAAGTGCTTTTCGGCTTGAATTTCCCACGGTCACTGTTAGTAATTACATTCTCTTGATCAGTTCTCACATTCTTATAGAAACATTTCAGTCTTAAAGATCGAAAAAATTTGAACAATTCAATTTTCGTTACAAAATGATCTGCTGTTCTAGTGGGAACAAAACTCAACCCCTTGTTCAAAAGACTTACTTCATGGGGCTGAAGTTCCTTGCCTGTGAGACTGAAGGTCAAGTTGTCCTTTGACGAGCACCTCTCTTTTGAGTCAGTTGTGACATTCCTCCTCCTGCCAGCCCGTCTACCCCGACGGGTCTTCTTCGTCGTAGTTGGTAATGGGGTGAGATTTTCCGACGATTGTCTGTGTCGCTCGAATGATCCGTTAGAAAACCCGCATCACTGTCCCAACTGGAGGCTGAAGTGTAGGAGGTTTCCTCTTGAAAGTGGACCTTGCGCGATGCCTTGACAGAAATGCCACCTCGATTAAGCCAGGGATATACTTTGTTTTCTTTGTAATCCATAGTATCTCTACGAAATTTTCTTATCTTTTTCTGTTGTAGATCTTTCTTGAATTCAAGCAGAGATGAATTTAGAAGTTCTAACTGTTGTTTGAAGTCAGCTTCACTGTAGGAGGAGACAATCGAGGCTCTGGTTTCAGCAATCTCTTCTTTTATCTTCTTTAATTCTTTCTGTGTGTATTCAACAACTAGAAGAATCAAATCTAGAGAGACCTTATTCATAATTTTCGCACCTTGTTCATAATTTTTGTTTTGTTTTGTTTTGAGCGCACACAATTCCTGCTTTACAATTATTAGTCTAATAAATATGTGTCAGATGAATAGCTTCTCACTGTTTTTCAATTTCACACAATGAGCACTGCATTTTATTTACAATGTCCAAAATCTTACCAATCAGGCCACATGGTATGGAAACCCATTTCCGCCACAGAATAAAATATAAATAAAATGGGTAAATGTGACTTTTTATTTTCAGAATTGTAAGATATAAACCCTGAATTGCGGGATACAAACTCACAATTATGACAAAAAAAGTCAAAATTGTGAGATATAAACTCAGAGTTCAGAATTTTTTCTTGCAATTTCAAGTTTACGTCAGAATTCTGTTTATATCTCAGAATTTTCTTCAGAATTCCGCATCTTGCAGTTATTTTTTGTTTCTGCCATGGAATTAAAAAAAGGTAAGTGCAGCACTTTTATATTAGAACTCTGACTTTTAATCTCACATTTGTGAGTTTATATCGTGCAATTCTGACTTTTTTCAGACTTTGGTTGTACAAGTCAGATTGTTTTTCTTAGAATTTGGAATTTTCAGTTTATATCTTGCAGTTCTAAAAAAAAAAAAAGAGAACTGCGAGGAAAAAATTCAAAATTATGAGATTAAAAAGTCAGGTTTTTTTTAATTCTGTGGTGGAAATGGGCTTTCATAACATGGTACCTTCTAAAATGCCATTGAAATCAACAAATAATTAATTATTATATAATTCGCAATCACTGTGCCAAAACAGCAGGAGAACGTATCCAGCATCACTCTCCAGCTTGTAGGATTGTCAAGGAGTCACACAGGACCAGGATTTAGCGTGCACAGGAAGTCTGACGCGATTGAGACGGCGTCAGGGTCAGCGGTGCTGTTTTGTACGTGCACCCGGAGCAGGCCTGCTTACAAAACTGACACATTTTCAATCATATCGCCGATTCCCTGGAAATCACGGAAAGGCCACGTCGGAGCATTTTATAGAGTACAATGCACCAGATGGGGATTAGTTTTCCCAACATGTGGGGAAAAAAGGTCTTTTTTAAAGAGAATGCGTGGTGTAGGGGTAATATAGTCGGCTTTGAAAAATGGACCAAATCTTCCGCCGCTGTCTGCAATATACAGTGCCTTTACGGCCATGAAACAAAATCAAAATGGGCCTACATTGGGCCGTGGAGACACTGCTTTATGTGTAGGTGAGTGTGTGTGCGCACGTGTGTGTGTGTCAGAGTGTTGCGTGTGTAGGTGTTTTCATTCAGTTGGCGGTAGAATGGCAACACTCTCCATACCTGCAGGGAATTTATTGTGCTAAATGAATTGTGGCCCGTAGAAGTTTGTAAATTGCAAGGCATCAATCTAGAGGAGATATAGAGAGAGAGGAGCGCGGCCGCGTTCACCCCGTCTGATATCAATCCTTTACCGTTAAAACCTCGCCTTTCAATTCCTCCCCATTCATCCTGCAGCAACCTCCGGTGTTTAACAGGGATCATGAAGAGCCCTTAACAAATAAAAGCTCTTTAGCGTTTGAGTGCCGCAGATAAATGCGTGAACGAGGCCGTTTATGCCGAGCAATTAGAACGCCACCCGTTATCTGTAGCGCATCACGCCCCAGACGAGCCAATCGCATTGCCCCAAATCAATAACCCGGAAAATTTGTTAATGTTAAACTACTGTTTTAAAAATACATGTTTAACATCAGTCAGTAAACATTCTAGAGTCTGCCAATGATTCAGTAAGGCGGAGCTACAGCGTGTAATGCAGCACTCAAACTGCTTTCTCAATTATCAACATGTAAACTTATACGCTGCTTTATTTGTATTTCAGATCTCAAAATTAATAGAATATATGCTTTGTGGTGTAAATATTTCTCATACTGGTTACTAACAGCAGAAAACATCAAAAGAAAATACATTTCTAAATAATTTCATTTCACATTGCATATTGTGCCATTTTTCATTATTATCCGAGACCATTATTTTTACATTCCAACAAATTCGTCATTTTCATAAAAAGTTATCTATCTATCTATCTATCTATCTATCTATCTATCTATCTGTCTGTCTGTCTGACGTTCTATCATTCTATCGTTCTAACTATCTATTGTTCTGTCTGTCGTTCTATTGTTCTATCTTATATTTCAGTTTATCAAGTATATGTAATTGTTTTTGAAATGTTTGCCTCTAAATCTGTGTGAATTCTGGGTCATTCTGGGTGCTGATGTTTCCCTCATTATGGCCGTTAAGAGCTTTTCCACGTTTCTCCACAGCGAGCCATACTGGGAGAGGTCTGCTAATGCAAGCTCCTGCTCCGCCACTAGGCCCAAGACACTCCACCTTGGAGGGCAACAGCATACCTCATCACCATGGTAATCCATCCCTTCTACCACATCTCTCAGGCCAGCCGGAGCCGTTAGAAGTCACAGATCATCTGCACATACACCAGACATTTCAACAGCACTCACACACACTGTCACAGACAAATAACATTTGTATTGTACAGTCTAATAGCTCATCATGGGGTGTATTTAGAACTATTAGTACAACCACCCTTGGCTTCTGATACACTACCTGCCAGTGCGCATAACAGCAGATCTGCTTCCTCTATTTTTATGTCTCTTTTCTCGCACACCGGCATTCTGTTCACGCTTTGACACTTTAGGTATGGCGTAAAGCCACTAAATAGATTTTCACCTTTTTATTCCTCTCTGAAAGCGTTCCAGCGAACAAAAGCACAATGCCAACACCATCACCACGTCAACATACTGGCATTAGATGCCCTGGCTGTCCATTAAAGAGGCGCATGCTTCAAAAGCCAGGAAATTATTTAAATGGACCATATTCTACTTTTGTTGCAGTTTATTTTTTCCCTTAGAAGGCCACTTATAATATTAGTCAAGGTTTCTTGCACCCGAAACAGTCCTAATGTAGTTTTCCTGACTATTTTTCACCCTCTTGTTAACCTTTAGAATTAAAGCGATAAGAAATTAAAATTTTGATGATTTTCCAAAATCATGTGCTGTTAATTTTTTTTTTTTTTTTTTAAATGGAACGCAAAAGTAGATTTTTTTTCCAAGGCCATATAAGACATAGAAGTAGTCCATAGTATGTTTGGCTATATTGCAAGTCTTCTGAAGTCATGTGATAGCTTTGTGTGAAAACAGACAAATTTACAAATTTAGTTATTTAGTTTTCTCTGTTGCAGCTGTCAAATGTAACTTTCCTGCAAACCGGCACACCGTTTTTTGGTTCAGGAACCAATGGGGCTTGACATAAAATATCAGAGCTGTATCTTAACAAATACATTTTGCTAAAATACAGGTTTGTTCCTCACTCAAAGCTATTGTTTGGCTTATGAGGCTTGGAATAGAGCAAGAGGCATTTGGACTACTTTTTTTTTTTTTCTCTTTTTCAAGCTTGCCACTTCAGACTATTGTTTTATATGTAAATGACCTCAGTTATGATTTCCTAACTCCTGTGGCATATTTAAAACTGTCGTTCATCTGAATGTGTCAAGTTGCTGAATACTAAATAGATGTTGATACATACACTACTGTTCAAAAGTTTAGGGTTGGTGCTACAGTAAAACAGTAATATTGTAAAATATTATTAGAATTTAAAATAACTGTTTTCTATTGGAACATATTTTAAAATGTAATTTATTTCTGTGATGGAAAGTTGCATTTTCAGCAGCCATTACTCCAGTCTTCAGTGTCACCTGATCCTTCAGAAATCAGTCTAATATGCATATATAATCAAAACATTTTTTTTTTTTTTTAATGAGAGTTTTTAGTCTTAAGTGATGGTGTACTGTATAACTGAAGCAGTGGCTGTCTGGTTTGGTCACTGTGAGGTGTGCTTATGTATCTCAGGTTGATGAGTCTGCTAGTGAATTCCAGCAGGGTTATTTAGTTTAAGTGCTGTTTGATCCGGGAATGCCGGGCAGACTGAAATTGAGATAAATGGCTGTGTGGAGAGGGACGGCCACCTCTCTTCCCAGCATGGGGCCTTTGAGGGGCCGCAGCGGGGCCAAGGGTCTGCCGCACACCTGTCTCTCCTCGTTACGGAGTCCAGCGCTCACAGAGATACCAGCTCTCCTCTATCAAGGCTTATTGGGACCTTTGGCCCCATAAACAGCAAGACATGCACAGCGAATGAGTCGTGCACATCCATTACATGTACATACACGCGCACATTATATATTCCATCCAGCCCTGTTTCTCCTCCAACACCTGATTGGACCAAACTCAGATTGGATTCAACTGAACAGTTGGAACAGAGCATTGGAATAGCACTGGTAAAACGTCAGATAGAGTTAAAGGGTGTGAATGCCAAAGATTTAGATGCATTGGCTCGGTTGCTATGTCCTCTGATCATCTGAAGAAACTCTTTCATTGCCAGAAGGGGTTCCCTAGTTTTGGAGAATAATAAATGTTTGTGTTCTTAAAGTCAACATGAAACGGACTCGCAACCCATTTTACTTGCATAATGTGATGGATTTTAGAGTAAAACTAGTTAAAAGTAGCTTCTATTTGATCTGGAATTGATCAGACTGTGAAAAGTGGCCATGATTATACTAGAAAAGAGTCGATTTTTGCAGTAGATGATACCAGGAAACATTTTATTAAGCCTTTATCTGCAGGTTTTAAGAGATGTTGAATGGTACGTTGAGGCTGCAGGTCAAGATCACTCTCAAGAGCCTCTCAGCATGTCCCAATGGTAATGTTGTTTTTTCAGATGTATTATTTGCTATGACTGCTGCAGCCATTAAATGTTTAATTACCGTTTTAACTACTGACAAGATTTTAGAAAGGCTGGATTAATAAATGTGACCCTGGACCACAAAACCAGTCTTAAGTCGCTGGGGAATATTTGTAGCAATAGCCAAAAATACATTGTATGGGTCAAAATTATTGATTTTTCTTTTATGTCAAAAATCATTAGGATATTAAGTAAAGACCATGTTCCATGAAGAGATTTTTATAAATTTCCTATTGTAAATATATCAAAACTTAATTTTGATTAGTAATATGCATTGCTAAGAACTTAACCGGACAACTTACAAAGGTGATTTTCTCATTATTTTGATTTTTTTGCACCCTCAGATTCCAGATATTCCAAATGCGTTGTATCTGATAAATATTATCCTATCCTAACAAACCATACATCAATGGAAAGCTTATTTATTCAGCTTTCAGATGATGTATAAATCTCAATTTTGAAAAATTGACACTTACGACTGGTTTTGTGGTCCAGGGTCACAAATGGCTATTTACCTATTGACTATCATAATTTTCTCCACCTGTGGCATCTTGGTTCACATTTTGAAAATGATTACATTTTGATTAAAATTATAATGACAAATCTGTTAAAGAAATAACAGAAAATAAAGGTTCCAGAAATAGGTTTTCACAGTGATGCGATAAAGACCCAATTTGGTTCCTCAAAGAACCTTTCAGTGAACTTTCTAAAACCTTTTTCTTAGTCTGAGAACATTTTAATAATCTAAAAAACCTTTTTCCAATATAAAGAACCTTTTGTGCAATAGAACAGTTTCATAGATGTTAAAGGTTCTTCATGGAACTATAAATGCCAACAAAGAAGCGTTATTTTTTTTTAAAAAAAAGTATAGGATCATTTTTTGATTTCATGCTGACTTTAAAACCCCACTGAAAGCAGAAATTCATGACTTTCCATCTATGTCTGTTAGTTTTGAGGTCATCTGTATGCTAGTATACTGCTTTTTGTGATTTGTTAGAGATGAGAGATTCATAAACAGATGGTTGTTCTAACACATCTGACATTAAATTAATTGCCCAGAGTTTTTTCTTCAAGTAATGCTTTTAAACATTCCCAAATAATCATTCTCTCTCCGTCCCATAATGTGGATTTTTTTGTAATGTGGCATATGCCACATATTAGCTTTGTGCTGATGTTGAAATACTAACATTATTTTGCATTTGTCTGTAAGTTTGTCCAAGTCAGGATGAAGTTACTAATAGAAAGTACCTACCTGAAGCGATTCAACATAACGCTTAAAATGGTCAGGTATAAATACATTTTCAGCTGTATTTTAGGACACAATTAAAGCTAGTGCATCTGAATGAGCCTCCATTAACAGTCCCCATGCACAGCTTTTTAATGGCTTGCTGGCTGTGATACAGAATTTGCTAATAAGTGAGCTAAATGAGGCTGTTTATCAAAAAAAAAAAAAGTTGCATCAAATATGACACTCAAGTTTTGATTGCTGAAGTCAACAAAAAATATCATGGTCTGATAAAGCTGTAGCTGTTTACAGAATGACATTTGATGGATGAAGTAGGTCAGACTGACGTCCTGTGCACATCAGCCTTTGTTTGTATGCAGGAAATTAGTTTGTTGTGTCATGTTTGGGTCAGCAGCGTATAAAAACAAATACGGAAATTCATTTAGAAATTGTATAGCTAAATAGATTTAGCCTTTTCTGAAAAGAATTTGAGCCTGTTAGTGGAGCGTGTTAGTGGTTGCCAGGTGTTCTAAATGGTTTTAGCACTTTTTTAATATTCATTCCATTTTATTGATTGTAAAGTAGAATTATAAGTCTGAATAAGCAGTATTTGAAGTATAATTCAAATATCACTGGCAATAACATTACTACTATTAAGCAGAGGATTCTATAAATTGGTTTGTTGTGTCATTTTTGGGTCATCAACATATGTGACCCTGAACCACAAAACCAGTCTTAAGGGTCAATTTTTCGAAATTGGGATTTATACATCATCTGAAAGCTGAATAAATAAGCTTTCCATTGATATATGGTTTATGATAGGACAATATTTGGCTGAGAGACAACTGTTTGAAAATCTGGAATCTGAGGGTGCAAAAAAATCTAAATATTGAGAAAATTGCCTTTAAAGTTGTCCAAATGAAGTTCTTAGCAATGCTTGTTACTAATCAAAAATGTTTTGATATATTTACGGTAGAAAATTTACAAAATATCTTCATGGAACATCTTTACTTCATGTCCTAATGATTTTTTGCATAAAAGAAAAATCAATAATTTTGACCCATACAATGTATTTTTGGCTATTGCTACAAATATACCCCAGCGACTTAAGACTGCTTTTGTGCTCCAGGGTCACATATATAAAAACAAATAGAACCAAATGGAAATTTACTTAGAATTGCATAACTAAAGAGATTTGTGCATTTTCTGGGAAAAAAAAATAAAATAAAAAAATTGAGCGTAGTTGAGTAGTTTTAGCACTTTTTTTTATTTTATGTATTCCTAGATAATTCTAGATATTGTTCGTGTTCATCTTAACATGTATACAGTTTTTTCCCCATTTAATTGATTGTGAAATGAAAATTTTAAGTGTCAATAAGCACTCTTTGAAGTATCATTCAAAATCACTCATTTTTGCCGGTACTAGTCTTAAGCAGTAGATCCTACAGGAAATTGGTCTTATTTGGGTCATCAACATATAAAAAAACAAGGAAATGACTTTAGAAATTGTCTAAGTAGTTTTAGTGAAAAACTCGCAGTCATAAAACTAGCATATTAGTGGTTGCCAGGTGTTTTTGAGTAGTTTTAGCACATTTGTTTTTAACATTCATTCCTAGATATGACTCAGTTTCCACTTTTAAGATGTATACAGTTTTTTTTTTTTTTTTTTTTCCTTTCCTTTTTATTGATTGTAAACTAAAAATGTCAAGTCTGAATAAGGCCTATTAATACCATTAATAATTTGTATCAGTACAAGTCTTAAGCAGTAGATCCTCCTGTGCCTTTTAAAGTTAAACTCTAATTTCTATATAAAAAAACCAAGTAAATTCTCTGTCCTTTTAGAGCTTGGTTTCAATCCTGACCAGCGGCAGAAAGTTCCTGTTGTACGGGGCATAAATGAAGCTATCCATTAGAGAGAGGGAGAGAGAGTGTCCTGTGGAGCGCTGGTTAATATAATGTGTGGCAGGTGGCCTGCTTTGCCTGAGGAAGATCTGTAGGCCATGACAGCTCAGAAAAGGCATAAATCCTCCTCCTCTCTCTTATCTCCAGCCACATTTAGTTGCCATGGGGATTTTATTTATGCAGCTGGAAACTTCCATACTTCAGGTGAGATGCAAACATTTCAGCTGCTGCCTTTCTGTCAGCCCCCGCCACCGCAGCTCTGGCTGCATTTCATGCTTAAATACATGACAGAGGGACGTCTGTACCTGCCGCCGAGGTCTGAGGACCTGTCTGTTGTAACCGAGGGGAAGTAAAAGTACCCGCTTATTGTGTCTACAACACGGTCAGTTAAAGTATTTGTGTGATGATGCTGTCCAGAGCGATTTGCGAGGTGTTTTATAGTGCAAACGCACTAAAGATTGAGGGATTTAAAGGACCAGAGAAGGAGAGTTGAAAACTAGACTTGAATTAAAATTAACCCTGCATACTTTTCTTTTAAAAATATTCTCAGTTTTATTGAGCACTATTTATCAGCACTATTTTATATTTTATTTACTCAATAAAATATCACTAGTTATCAGTATTAAAGAAAATGTGAATGGTGCTTGTTCACATGTATGTGGTTGCTAATATCTTCTTTATTTGCTTTTATGTTACTTTTTCCATTTTTCCCCCTCTTTTTAATTTTTTGCCATTTTTATTGTTCACAAAAACCAGACTGTAGACAGGCAAACCAATAAACAAATATAGTGTTGCTATATCTAATTAATTATACAGAATCTTGAATCGCATAGAATCACCAAATTAAATTGTTTAATTAATTAGATAAAGTAACACTTTATTTGCTTAATTTGTGTGTCATTTCTAATGTCCAACAGACAGGTTTTTGACTGGGGAACAATAAAAATGGCAAGTAATTAAAAAGGGCAAAGAAATACATAAATATGTTCATTTGTAATTTTTATTTTTTCTCCTCAATAACTATTGTTTTTAATTGAAAAGCATACAGAATCTTATAGAATCACTAAATAAATTGTTTGTTTTTCAATTAAAAAATAATAGTTATTGAGGAAAAATAATAAATATGATTTCACTTCACATCTTGATATTTATGTATTTATTTGATCTTTTTAATTATTTGCAATTTTTATGTTTCACCAGTCAAAAACCTGTCTGTTGGACAATAGAAATGACACACAAATAAAGCAAATAAAGGACAAATAAATAAATAAATAAAAATAAATAAATGAGCCTTTTTTATTGTTCACCAAAAACTTGACTGTTGGACAATAAAAAGGTTGAATGAATGAATGAATGAATGAATGAATGAATGAATGATCACTTAGAATATTAAGATTAATATTCAGTAACAGTGATTAATAATATCAGAGCCCAATAAATTGATTGCTAAAATGACGTGCTGCCCGGTATTATTTCCCACCAAATGGGAAATAATACCAGTTATTTCACTCATAACTACATCACATCATGAAAGTTAAATGCATATTCCATTTCATGTTGACATTTTGAGGAATAATGTGTAGAAACAGTGCCGTTTTTTTCTCCCAGGTGTGCATGTGTTCAGAGTCTAGAATTCAAGCTCGCTCTTCATTTGGACAGATCATGCTGTTTAGGCTTGATTTTGCTGTGCATTAATGTTGCCGCTGTGCTGTTAACCATGCTGAAGGCCATGTGAGTATTTCACAGGCTGCTTTATAAGCCTCCCAGCTGTGTACCGGACTCAGTCACTTAACCCCTGTCTGAGGAGGCAGCGTTAGCATTAGCCAAATGGACACGGCACAATAACAGCGTGGTGCTAACAGCGCACTCTTGTGCTGGCCTAACGTGTTAATGGGCTTGAATATGGATCACATTAGCTGGAAATGTCAGCAACTTTAAGACAGGTTGTTAAGTACATTTATATTGATTTGTGATGGCTGTATTTATTACATTAGCCAGCCATGATGGAGTTCAGGTCACTCCTCCAGTGAAGTTTTGGGGGAACGTTTTTATATGAGAGAGGTGATGAAAAATTATGGGTGTAAGCAGGGGAAGGCTCATTCTTGTTATGCAGTACTTTCTAAAATGTAAAAAATAACTATGCTTGTGTTAGAGTTTAAGAAAGTGTTTCTGTAAAAGTGTATATAAACATTCAGAAATATACTCTTAAATGTATTAATTATAACTTGATTGTTTAAAAAAATAGCACACGGAAAACAAACAGGATGGGAATTAAGATCTAAAGATAGAGGTTCAGTAGAGTAAGTCAACTTTTTAACTATTTTGATTATTAGTTTTTTATTATTGTGGTTTTTATAAAAGAGGATGTTTGCTAAAATGTTTTAGAGCTGTGGTTTTTGTAATTTTTGACTCAAAGACCTACACTGTCCAACACAATGCTGCTTGTTTTCAAACTTTTGTTAGCAAAAACAGAAACAGTAATATTTTTATTTGTATTTAATATTTATACAATTAAACAATTGATTTTGTGGTTCTAGAAGATTAAAGAATTTGTGTGTTTTTCAATAAAAATAATAGATATTGAAGGGAAAAAAACTGATTTCAGTTCGCATCTTGATTTTTGGTGTTTTAAGCACCGAATTTATAAATGTTTGGAAAACGTAAAGGCTCTTCAGTTTGATTATCATTTAAATCAGTGTTTCAATCTGGAATATTTATTATTAAATTACCATTTTTTTCATATAAGAAGTAGGCTATATCATAGCACCAAGGATCATGAAAAAATTGGCAACATATTTTATTTAATTTTAATCACCCATATTCACTTAATCATGGAATTGTGTTAAATAAACTATAATATATGAGGACATGTACAGAATGATGAAGGCATGAAAATGTGGCACATAGTAGGAATAACCTGGAAATGATATCAGGAAATCACGTGGATTGGATTCAGATTTTCGGTGATGTGGCTTAGCGATAAGTGTATTTGTTGTTTTTCTTTTATTAACCTTTTTTTAAGTGAAGACGTTGAGGGCAGGTGGTGTTGAAATGATGTGCACTTGTTCAGAGCAATACGTTTTGAACATTGCAAGAGCGTACTTGCAGTATATATTACTTTGTTGCGAGTTTTTCTGTTTGATGTTATTTTTTTCTCTTTTTCTGACCTACTTTTCTTTTTTTTTTTACCCAGATTCTCCTTTTTTAAAGGTGCCTAGCATTCAATTATTTAACTGCTTTCTTTTCATTTTTTCATCTACCTGTTTCTTTGTCTCTGCGCATGTGTAAATAATGAATGTTATAGATTTCCCGGAGAGGAGAGGAGAGGAAGGTGGTAGAGGAGTACAGGGGAGGTGCAGGAGGTGGACGAAGCGTTGCTTGCTTTCTCTCGGTGTTTTTGAACAGCAGGACTTTGCTGAGGAACCTTGACCTTGTCTGCACTCTGTCTACCTGGCTCTCCGCTATCTCCTTGGGATCCAGGTGACAGGTTTTTGAAGTGCAGGTTGGCCACTAATGCAGATGTTGCGTGGAAAATGGAAAAGGGGTTTGATCCCACCCGTGCCCTTCGTACGCGACTCTCACGGTCTCTATATCACGGTCCAGTGACACAGGCATTAAAGATGACGGGATCTTTCAAGTCTTGAAGAAGGGAGGCGCAGTGTGAGATTTCTGAATTTTAATACACACTCTTTGCTTGTTGTTATGTTAGATTTATAAGCCATTTTCACTTTTTTATTTCTTAAATTCTGCATATCAAAGCACAGCGTTGCATAAAGCGATGCATTCATTAAAATAGAAGTGCGTGTTTGAAATTGCCCTCTCTTTTTGTTACGCTCTGTAATTTTGGTCAGAATACACTGTGTTGCTGCAACACAAATTCGACTTTTTTTTTGGTTTGCCTTCAGATTTCTGTGAAGCAGAAATCAATTGGTTCCACCGTGCATATTTGGGAGTTGGAACAGAGAGCGTGTGGTTAGGTAGAAACGCGCCTCATCTGAGACAGAAACACTTATCAGGACGAGCAGAGTCTCAGGACCCGCTGTGCTCAAACCTCCCTCCTGAGCCAGATTTCTGCGGACAAACAAACACGGCAAAACACTCAACAAGGATTTCATCTCTCGCTTTTTTATTCTCGCTTAGTGAACTTAGCAGGGGCTGTAAACACAAAGCAACCCAGTGCATGTATAGCCTGACAGAAGCTGCTTTTGTGTGCTCGATGTGTGATTGTACCTGAACTGATTTTGTGGCCTTTGGACTTGTCAAGGCTGGGAATTCACTGTACTGTGGTTTAGGTGAATTGCATTGTTTTGCTGTGCTGAAACAAGCAGCTTAAACCAGCCTAAGGTGGTTAGTTAGACTCCCAGTTGGTCAGGCCCGTTTGTTTTGATGATTTTTATATGAGTTTTAGCCACTTGTTAGTTGGTCAGACTAGGAGATTAGCTTGTCGACTAGCTAAACCAGCTTAGACTGGTTTGAGATGTTTTAAGCAGGGTGCACATACAGTAGCCTGCTTAAACACGTAAATGTAATTGTGACGGGAGCATGTAGTAACTATATTTAGCATTCAGCATAACATACATGACACAGCTGGGTTATCTTAAATTTGGTCCAAACATTGAATGTGTAAAACTTTTTGTTATCTTATGTGGTTTTCTTTTCATATGAAGAATGAAATAATATTGTTAGGAGTAGCATTTAGCATTGTATAGCACGTTTAGCATTTTAGCTTAGCATACATACACCATTTGGTCATAAATTTGGTTCAAAACAGTGAGTGTATAAAACTTTTTTGATATCTTATGTGGTTATCTTTTGTTATCTTTTCATATGAGGAAAGAAATATTTTTGATAGGGGTAGCATTTAGCATTTTATAGCACGTTTACCGTTTTAGCTTAGCGTACATGACAAGATACACCATTTGATATAAAACTTTTTTGGTAATCTTATCTTTTGTTGTCATTTCATATGAGGAAGGAAATATCTGGATAACATTTAGCACTGTATAACACACCTAGCATTTAGCTTAGCACACATGTATCTATACACCATTTTATCATAAATTTAGTTCAAATCATTGATTGTATAAAACTTTGTTCTCTTGTGCGGTGCATTTTAGCTTAGCATTTTCCATGACAAACACTATCTTTCGGCTTGAAGAATATCCACACACCATATATTGTCGTAATCGCCTGTTTATTGGCTATATGTTCCACTAGACTGATTTTCCCCTCCCGCTTAGCCGTCTCGAGAAACACACAAAATTAATTTCTCCCCATCCAACACGAAGGAGGCCCGGAGAACTTTTAATTTAATGTTTTATTTTTCATTCGTTAGAAAAATTAAGATCAAAGTCAAATTAAGTTCATCCAGGTCCGTGTAATCTGTAATTTGGGAGCCTGGAGCAACAACACTCTTTGAGTGTGGCGTTGCAGCCGTCTTTAGATGTGGACGGCGGTAATTACCCAGCTGTTGCTGAGCTATGATTGACACGTGTATTTGGCACAGACCATGTGCACTATTCATGAGCCGCATACCAGTGATAATTAATTGATTCATATGCCTGTAAGCTTTTTCTAAAATATTAACAAGATAAGATTAAAAAGGCATGGAGTCGTCAGAGCGGGGCGGTTCTGACCGTGGCGTTGGCTGTGAGTCTATTACCTGGAGGAACACTCAGTTTGTCCGCTTTGCCTGTTGTTTTGTGAGATAAAGTAACTCCTGCTGCTGCACGGGTACTTAACTGCATGTAAAAATGAAATGTGTTTTAGTTGCAAAAAGCAAAGTTTTAAACATTTATGTACTGCGCCTTTGCAAGTGCAAGGGTTGCTTGGCATCTATCAGATACATGCATTTATTATCATTGCTATAGAGTGACTTCTTTAATGTAATTAGCAGTAAAATTATCGTGCAGATTGCCATATTGCATTAGAGTCTGCTGTTTGACGACTATTTACGGTATTTTCCCAAAATATGTGCAGGGTCTTACTCTGCATGATTCATTAATGCATGTTATTATAAAGAAAAATTTTATTCATAATGTTTCAGTAATGTTCAAACCACCTGTTATATAGGGACTTTTCATGATCCAGTCTATTTCTTTTTTTTCTTTTTTTCCCCTTTATCAGACAGAATTCTGTACCATTTCTGAAATAAAATAGGCTACAAGTGCTGTCTCACGCTGATTTTAATATGAAACTGAATATTCATTGGCAAATAATATAGGGCAGGGCTTGATTATGACACTGTGATTATTTTATTTTATTATTTTATATACTCAAGAGAAAATAATTTCAGATTCTAAATTTCAAAAATGTTGTTTTCATAACATAAAAAAAGAAAAATGAAAATGTGTGTGTGTATATATATATATATATATATATATATATATATATAATTTTTTTTTCTTGCGCTTACTTGACTTTTTGTTTCATCAACAGAAAATAACAAAATAATTTCAGTAGATATATATATTATCCATATATTTTATTTTTATTAACTTAATGGTGACTTCATGTAACAGCGAATTATAAGTCAGATTTTATAGATCTAGTAACCATGAGCATGGACAAGGATTTCAGTCACAGTAGCAGGACCATCTCTTCTCTGTCTGGTTTTTCTATGGGTTGACGTCACACATTAAATCCATATAGGTATTGCTTATTACAGTGTGTTCTCCAAATGTCTGTGAATTAGCTCCAGATCACACTCTCTTTACACACACACAAACGCACGCTCGCTCTCTCGGCAGCCAGTTCCTCCCATCTATCAGATGGAATCAGGGTGAGAGAGCTGTGTGAAGCTGGCAGCTCCTGACAGGTAGTCACCTTGCAGGTCTCGCTGCTTGTGTCATGAATAAACATGGCTGCTAGTGGCGTACTGCTTGGAAAAGCACGCTGGCTCAGGTAATGGCCTCTCAAGCCGCAAGAGCGAGAGCCGCCGCTCCACTGCCATTACGGGCCGTGCCAAAGAGCCCCGACTTAGAAACATCCACGCCGGCGATGTTTATTAAAGCCAGCGAGCGCGCAGACACACGCATATACACAAACACACACATCGACTGTGGCCTGAGGTGGAGGCTCTGTATTTTCTGCCTGTCGTCAAACTGTTGCGCTCTCTTTACCGTGCATGAAAGAGCAAACAGCGGTTCTAGAGCTGTTATTAGATTAGCATATGACATGCACTATAGAGGAACACTGGACATATAGAGTTTAGGCGGAGTAGGTGACGCATTTAATTTGACGCAAACGGAAACGACAAATGTATAGTCAGTTCAATAAGCTGTACTGTGTGAAAGGAGAACTGTGTAATTTCTTTTCAATGTAAAAATACTCTAATCTTAGGTTAATATGTAGATTCGGCATTTATAGGTCTGTGGTGTTTTCAAAACATGGATATTTTTATTTGAACAGCCCAACGTAGCTACATTGATTTGAGTTTTGCAAATTGACATTGACTACATTGATTTTTGAGTTTTAGACGGGTTTATCTGTTTTATTATAGTCATTATTTTAGCAATTCTGTTTGGTGACTATAGTGGTGCAGAAATTACACATTCCACCTTTCAAGTCGCAATGAAACAGAAATTGAGAGAGATCTTTTCTTCTGTATCATAGCATACTTTCAATTCAAATGGATAATTGAAAAAGAAAAAATGTAGGACGGGGCATTGGTTCAATCCACCGTATTTTTTTTTTTTTTTTTGATTGAATGAATATGAATGTGATTTTGAGGTTGATTGTAAGAAAGGGGCAGCGTTTATGCGGACGAAATGATAGGACGCCATTTTACCAGAAGATCAAGTTATGATATTTTGATTATTAATAAAAAAACAAGGTAAAAAAAATGTATACAGTAGATGTTCCCCAATCGTAGAGTTCACAATAAGATCAATTATATGCATTTACAAAATAAATAGTGTTCATTATGACAGCAAATTTGTATTTAATTTTAGTCAGTCTTTTGACTAAAATGCCATTTAGTTTGTCATATTTTAGTAATCTGAATTGTTTTAGTTTTCAGTCTAGTTTTAGTTGACTAAATATCATAAGATTTTATTCAACTAGCTAAATCTACAGTAGGTTTTCTCAGAGTTTGTGGCGTGTCAGAGAGTAAACATGTCAGATGCAATGAATCAGCATCTGTATTGATGGTAAGTTTGTTAAAATGAATGAAATTTGATATATTTTTCCATTTAAAATAAAACTGTCACGTTACAAAACTAGCATTGTATTGTGCAATTGCAGTAGAAAATATATTATGATTTAATTTATAGAACCTTTAGAATTTATATAAAAACATAAAAAAGCAAAACATGCTTTAAGTGCATTTTTATTTGTTTTTGAAGTAGAGTTAAAAATTCTTGCTACATTTTATGTAGAAATGGTGCATCGCCATTTTGCTCTGACCAAAGGGATTTGAACGCGCTTGGCATCGTAATTACGACTTCCCAACTCATAAATACGAACTTCCCAGTAGGAAATGAACGCACCATTAGTTCTGATTGGCTCTCTTCACAAATCATCCCTCCCTAACATTTTGTGTTGTTTTTATTTAATGACGAAAAGAAAAATAGCCTAGATTTTGGTCATAGTTATTGTCATTCAGAACTGGTTTTTATTTAGTTATCGCCTCGTTTTCATCTGTAAAAATGTCGTTGATGAAAATTAACATGATTAACAATGCGTGCCAACTTTAAGGTCCAAGTTTATGTGTAATTTTCAGCCTGCTTTCTGCTTTTTCTAACAATAAATTTGTGGAAAGGTGTTTTTTTTCAGAGTTTTGTTGGCTGAACAGACATGTGAACAGCAGTATATTGTTAAGTTGCAGTCTACACTGATGTTACAGCACACATTACTGTTGATTTCTTGAGATGCTTTAATATAAGATTGCAGAATATATTATTTTCGTTTATTATTATTATTTTGTTTTTTACTCATTTGTAGTTTACTTAGGTCTACTCATTTCAAGAATATTAGATTTTAAACACCTATTTTAAGGATGTTTTTCTCATGAGGTCTCTCTCTGTGGGTGGGTTTTGGATGCGAAAGTGCCAGAAACTGCGTTAACGTTCTTTTACCGAACAGTAAAAAGTAATATACAGGAGAAGCTTTAAGAATATGCAAAATATTGTTGCTGCAATTTCTGCCGTAGAGTAGAAAAAGTAAATTATCCCCACCCTGACAGCATGAATTGATGTATATGAGATGTTGAATGCAGTCAGCTATGTCAAAATATTATTTTTCATGCACTGGCTGTTTGCTTTTGCTTTTGCGTTTGCGTGACTGTTTGGGGTGATGTAATTATCTGTCAATCTCAGTCAGTAAATCACTATGTAAACAGGAGAAGTGGGGGCCGGAATGAGACAGAGGTTTGGCAAATCAGCTTTGGAATGAGGTGGACACAGTGGGTCACTCGTTTTTATTCTCTAAATGAAAAGCTACTAAATATTGCATAAGCACCACTGCGTTTGCTTCTAAATAAAAGCAGAAGTCTCCTGTTTATGTCTTTTTAAGTGTCTCAGGAGCAATATTCTTGAATTAAAAAGCGTTAAGCACCATCCACAAAGTTTATCTGACAAGCCAAAGTATTTTTTAACTAATCATCCGCCCGATTCTGTCCTGAGGCTACACAAACCGATCTAGCGCTCTCGATTCGGAGTGAGGACATTACCCAGCATTCTCGGAGGCCTACAGTAGAGGTGCTCTGAGCTCTAATTAAAAGTTAGAAATCGTCTCATTATGATGATGAAA
>JAFVLL020017114.1:0-32827 GCA_021397915.2 Tor tambroides
TTTCTATGTTTTCTTTTACATTTGAATGTTTCTCGATGTATTGTTCTGATGTAAGGCATAATAAAAAAATAAAAAAAAATAAAAAAAACAACGTGCAGAAGGACCCAAGAATTTTTGGTACCCGAAAAAAAAAAAAAATAAACATTGCAATGGATACACTGATAAAGTTCTTAACTCTAGAGTTCATGGCAGTTTCATTCAAGTGCTTTTTACTGTTTACATTTCTTACAGTACATCGTAGGCTATTAATCTTACACCTGCAAAGTTATAGCCCATAACATTTAACATTTAATCTCATTGCAACACATTAGAACTGCACCTCATGGTATGAATTTAGTTGTTTTCATTCTCTTTTTCAGGTTTTTGCGTCTATGGTAATCATCAGTGGGAAAGCTTACTTATTGTTTTTTAGGGGTATACTGTTAAACCTAGCTTAAACAATGCCGATCGAGGAGCAATATATCAGGGCTATTATTGTTTTGTCAAATGTTTATGGTAAAATGAATTTGCCTGGAGCAACGAGACTTTAAAACAAATTAATGACATTAGATTCAATAGGCTACTTATTATTACTTTTCCGTGTGTTGCACGGTAGCTACTGTCTTCTGGTGGACAAAGAAATTAAGCTCATCTGCTAAACTGTAGTTCAGTTAGCAGCTGGTTAAAGTGTGGATGTACAACAGTTCTTTTGACAACATGCTATTTTTGAAGCAATCAAAATTGCTGTGAAAACTATTAAGTGTGCTGTTGTAACAGAACCAAGAGGGGTTATACTGTCAGTAAATTAATGTGAGATGGTGGGGTGGGGGGGCTTGGTAGCAGCTAGTCTAGAATAAATTACATCAGGCATGAAGTGCAATATTATAGTCTTATAAATAAATCAAGCTGTGTTTTTAAAAAAAGTTTCAAATGTTTCATTCAAAAATTTCTAAATTCCTTTTAACAGTGTAATATACAATGTAGCATATATATATATATATATATATATATATATATATATATATATATATATATATACACACACACACACACACACACACACACACACACATTCTCTCACACACATAGCTGTCCAAGAGCTGTCCGGAAAAAAAAATTGTCAATCCAGCCATGCAATATGAAAAATAGAGCCATTCAGTCCCCTTCAAAGGTGATTATAGTTTTGAGAAATCCCATAAATTGCAGGGCACCAAATCTGGGCTGTATGAGAGACATGATGCATGGGCAGGCACATTGTCATGATGAAGCTGTTAATCACCAGCTGCCTATAGCTGTGGCCGTTTTCATATTGCATCTCTCATGTCGTATTCTTCATATTACATGGCTGGATACTTTCCGGACAAGACTGTAAAAATGTCAATATAATATGTATGCCAAGTTCTGTTATGAAACTCTAGATGGTGCAGGCTGATGGGTTGTTAACGCAAACTGATGATTTTCAGAAGTTGATTGGTTCATGTTGCATATGCAGCCAGTGAGCTTACTTCTTTACATTTAAATGGCTGGTTAGCATTCACTAGAGCAGTTCGCAGCATTCCTCTGAAACCCTCGTCCTCCCCCAGCTTCACCTGTGTAGATCTGCTAGGGGTTATTATATATGCTATTTGTCCAGCAGCACATTGTGTCTTAAATACTCACAGCACTGTATCAGCGTATGTATGTATTGGCAGGAGCACGTTCCTGCACTTGCTTTGCAGCAGCAGCAATAATCTACAACAAAACTGATGCACTGAGTAGAGATCCAGGCAGACGAAGTCTTTCCGTAAAATGATAGTTTATTAAACATCAATTATCATAAGTGAAAGTGATAAAGATTACAGATGATTAAATATGGAAATTAAAGGAAAAGATTAAAAATGGATACAATATTCAAACTAAACCTATTCTGCTAAAACTAAGATAAAAGTCTGAGTAATCGGATCTGAGTATAGTAATATTCAAGAGCCGAGAGATGAAGATCTTCAGAGCATGCAAAGAGAAGGAAAGATTAAAGATGCCAATTGAAGGGGAAATATTTACCTACTATTTTCCCTCCTTCCCTCCCTTGGTTAGATAATGTCAGAGCGAGGTCAACTTGACTTGTCCAAGGAGGTTGTTGTGGTTTTACACCCTTTGAACAGAAACAGCAAGCTCTGCAAATCTTCAAATATCACTAGGCTAACTATCATATCAACTTAGAAGGGAGTGCTCAATACCAAGAAAATGGGAAAAAAGACAAACTGAGCAACATCTGTGCATATAATACCTTGCAAAAACACAAGTTTCAATCATCCGGTTCAGACATCATTAACATAACAAGATGTACCTTTTATATGTTAAACAAAGGAAAAAAAAAATTACATAGACTGTTGTTTTGTCAAATGAAGGAAAACAAAATGTACCAGGTACTGGATGACATAAATTAAACTTCAAGGAGTATTCTAGAAGTTATAAATGAGTATAACTGAATACTCCTATAAAAATTTTATATCATGTTCAGAAATTGTAAGTCATAGCCAAATAAATATGTGAAAATATAATAAAACATATTCATAAGAGAAAATTTGTGTATTACCACACACCAAAAAGCAATGACCAAAAGCAGCAGCAATTCAGCAGCAGCAGCAGCATATTTCACCAAGACCAAATACATTATCATTTTCATATCCCTTACCATGCTAAAATCTTCAGAGATTTGACATGATAGAAATTATATGCACATATAGTATATTGATATTTATGCAGTCTTAATTATGTGAATCATCTTCACCTCTGGGATTCTTGCAGTTATGTCTAGTTGGTGCCAGTCTTCTGTAATAGACTTGTAATGGAGTAATTTTGTAAGGTATTGTATTGCCACGCATGTTGGGAAATGGCGAATTTATATTATTTAATATGCAAATTTATTTAATATGATCTTGTTATGCTGTTCTGGTTAAGTTTTGCAAAGAAAAATGCAATGTGCAATTAATTTTTCATTTATTACTTATCAATTTATGCTTCTTATATTAATCCCCATCATATATTCAAGATATTTACTCATTACTATTATCATTTATCTTTATTATTATTATTATTATTTATGTTCATATGTAGACCTTTATTTCTAGTATTCTCCAAAAATGTTATGCACATTTTAAAATAAAAAGCAAGTCATCGAAACATGAAACAACACAAATTAAGGTCTATAAAATTAAAGTTTATATAGTGACCAGAAACACATGGAAAATAAAATCATGTCCAAATTGCCATAATGAAATAAATTCTAATTTAACATATATTGTAATGAACTGTTATCCCACCAGAGAATGCAATGCCATGTCATAATGTTTCAATCTGCTTTCTAGGAAAGAAGATAAAGTTGCTTAGAAAAGAAAAGAAAGGTTTAAAACACGTGGCAACATGTCCAAACCTGCAGAAATAATAACAATCTCGTTAAGTAATATTGCGAAACTTGGCTAAATGTTTTTTGTAGAGGCACGGCACTAAAGCCACGCCTATCTGTCAACAAGTATAAGAAGAGCCAGAAAAACTAACGGGCAACTCTTTTCCTCGATAACTAAACGATGGCCAGCAATAGTGGAAATATCCTGGACAATCTCACAGATGAGAACATAGCCTGCGCGTCAGAAAATGACGACACTCAGTCGGTATGATAAAACATTTTTATTCTTTGTAAACATCAGAGGGGTTGTTTTGATGGTGCAAATAACAGTAACTTACAGTTTTTTACAATCGCTATGACAGTTTTTTCAATACTTTTAACAATTTTCCTAAACTCTTAACGCAGTTAGCACAACATCTGTCTGTGTAGGCTATACAATTAACACATTTCTTGTTGCTTTGACACAAAATGCATACAGTTAGCACAAATTTAAAATGCTTTAACTTCTTTTACACACAAGCTCAACCAAGACCAAAACAATGTAATTTTACTGCCAAATTTTCATATGCTTTCACACTGTATGTCAGAACAGATAACATCATGTTCTAAACCTAACTTATAGGCTAAAGTCAAAATGAACAGCTGTTCATATTGGGAATTTGAAACACAAATATATCAATTTTTTATTCATTAATGAGAAACAGCTGCTTGCAAATATATAATGTTATGCAAATATATAAATTACAGCTTATTCCCATCTAGGAAACACACTCAGGTGTTGAGGGCTCTTTGGGCTGATCTTGTGTGGAAAAGTGCACTCCTGCATAAATGTGAGATTTTAGAAGACCTGCACCAAAGACTGGTGCCAGAGGTAGAAAGGGGACAGGTGGGAGACCACTTGTCAATATATATGTGAACACATGCAACAATGTGACATTCCACCATTCCCAGTGCAGTCAGAGCTTGGCACCCATTCGAGAATGATGTCCATTTTCCTTTCCCCTTACTCCACTTTCCTCAACCTCATTGAGGAGTTTTTCTGAGCCTGGAGATGGAAGGGTTTTGACCATCATCCATCCAGGATGCAATGGATGCTGAATGCCAAGACATCACAGCTGAACATTACCAAGGGTGGATAAGGCATACCAAAAGATTCTTCCCAAGATGCCTTGCCAGAGAAGATATCAGGTGTGATGTGGATGAGAACATGTGGCCAAACGCAGAAGACCTGGCAGATTAGATTACATTTATTTACAGTATTTTTTTTTTATTCTTCTGTGGGTTTTTCTGTTTGTTTATTCACATAATAAATGACAGCTATATTGCTTTTTTTTCTTGCATTCTTGTTTTCTTTCTTGGTTTTCTAATGTCCTGTTGCAAATAAAGCCTTTACTGCAGCAATTCTGTCTCTGCCTTTCCCCCTTTCTGCAGCAAAATAAGCAAAATACATGCTTTTACTAAACCCAACAAAACAAAAATGTAGAGTAAATGTCTATTGTATAAGGCCAGACCTGACACCTGAAATAATGCAGTTTCTGTAATTCCATCTGATGTTAGTGTTTTTATAATACTGTGCTATGACTGACTAAATGTTCCTGTTGGAAGAGAACATGTGTTAGTGTTTTGGAATAATAATTTGATTTTGAGACATGTTTGCAGTGTTTTGGTAGATATAGTGTATTGTGTTAGTGTATTATTGTAATTTGAAAATTAGTGTTGGAGTTTAGTTTGCAATGTGTGATTTTGAGCATGAAATTAACTGTTTTGTCAGTTGTGTGTTGTAGGTGTGTTGTTGCGTTAAGAGTTTAGAAAAATTGTTAGAAGTATTGAAAAAATTGTCATAGCGATCGTAAAAAACTGTAATGCGCTTTGGCATCGAGAAACAATAAGTCTATGCAAAAAGAGCAATAAGACTATGCTCGTTCTAATGGTGATTAGCCTAATTTATATATATATGTATATATATATATATATATATATATATATATTATATATATAATTTTTACAAATGTTTTTATTATTTTTCATAAGATTTAAGAGACATGTTGTATTAAATGTTGTATCAACATTTGTTGTGTTAACGTTGAAATATAACACTTACGATATTATTTACATTGATGCTACATCTTGATCTCACGCAGAAAACTTCAGGCATCCCTTTATCCAGGAAACTGTGCTATGCCATTGGAGGAATGCCTTATCAAATGACTGCAACCGCCAGGGGCTTTTTCTTGCAGATATTTCTGTTGGATGTTGTTAAGGTGCGTATAAATGAATATAAATGAAATGTACAGCTGTCAGTAATGAATACCATATATACCATATGTTCTCTGTACAAATTCAGCTTCACAGTAGCCTACCACACACATACATATGAATACATGGAATATATTACATCTAGGAGTGAAGAGACCTCATTATATACTTTTGTGAAAGTGTGCAGCAACGATATCAATGTTATTTGTTTAATAGTAAGTATTGCTAACATAATTTATATGATTTGTTGGCTGTTCAGTTGTCTATCTGTGCCACATTATGATTACATTTAAACTGAATATAATCTGATCTACTGTATCACTTAACTGAGCTTCAGTTTCCATTCAAACGATAGTTGGTAAAAAAAACCCAATAAGACAGTAAAATATTATTTATAATGTACTGATATGTTTTTCCTTGTCATATTTAGTCTTATTCCTATCATCCAATGGTTTCAAATGTCCTTTTGAGGATGGTGTATGAAAGTTTCGAGGGATTTGTGAGAGATAATCACTGTGTGAACTGCGGCTTATAAAAACACACAACAACTGAGTATTTTTAAAATGCATGATGCTCCATCCTCAGCTCTTCCTCACTTTGCATGTCATGTTTGCATGCCATGTTCAACACTATTTTAAAGTATGTTAATGGGAATGTGAATGATCTTGAAAAGTTAATATATTATGTATTTTAACAGCTAGGTAGAACATTGTTTTGTGTCTAACTGCAATTTGTACTACAAAAGAAATTCTGTTGCAAATATGGGACACAATAAGTATGTCAGAAGAGACAGTCATTTTCTTCTGTCTATATGTTTGTTATAGATGGGAGCTTTCTCTGCATCCATCATCCTCTTCCTTGGTCGAGCTTGGGATGCTATTACGGATCCTCTGATTGGATATGCCGTGAGCAAGAGTGGTCGGACCAGAATTGGCAAACTTATTCCTTGGTGAGTGTTGTAGTCAGACTGGGTGTGAAGATCTTTCTCAAGATCTTTCTCATCATTCTGCTCATCCGCTCTCTTTTTGCAGGATTGTGTTCACAATGCCACTTGGGGTCCTATCATACGTTATGCTCTGGTATACCCCACAGGACACCATGTCCTCTGGCTTCAGTTTCGGCTGGTACTTCACATGGTGCTGTCTGTTTGACACCTTCATGAGCGTAAGCCCAGTATTATGTGCCTATAGTTTTCTATTGTTTTATACATTCAAGGACATTTCCTGCATAGGGGGAAGACTAAATTTAAATTAGTTTTGAATTGCAAACAAATAAATATATAGTTCCCACTTCTTTCCTGTGAAGTACTCATGGTGAATATAGTAAATATAGTACTCACCACTGCAGTTTTCCAACAGCTGTGTTTGCTTATATAATGTGTTATATGAGTCATAACTATCTCCAAAACATTTAATTCTCTCTCTATCTTGTTTAGTGCTACCATGTACCATATACTTCCCTAAACATGTTTCTAGGGGGGAATGAGAAGGATCGAGACTCAGCCACTGGTTACAGTAAGAAAATATAGCTGTAAATGGCAGTCATTGTGTTCCAAGCACCAATAGCTCATGTAGTCAATTAGATTGTGACAAGTTGATAGAATTGCAATGTATCTTTCTAAATGTTTATGCAAAGTCAACTATCTAAAATCTACAATTATACAAGAAACAAGAAATACAGGCCAATTAGATATTATGTTCCACGTCAAAAATATATCAGCCAATATCTGTGAAACGATTAAATGAATCATAAATCTGTTAATGAACTTGATTGAACTTATCGTCAAGAGCACTGTAAGATAGTGTATACAAATTTCATGCGAAGCAGACATGCGTCTTAAGAGGAGTTAAAAAGAAGGGGAGAAAACTTTGAACTTCCTTCATTGCTTAGAGCCCTGACAATTATTATTGTTACGGTCAGATCCTCTACAATCGTTTTCTATCAAACACAGAGCTAACAACAGATCAAAATCTCTAAATATTCTAAATTCAAATAATCAGTTGTGTATAACTAACACCATTCACGTGTGCCATTCATAACTGAATTGATGGAATACCTTTTATTCTCCTGAATTTGAATTGGGATAGCAAACGGAAGAACTGCTATTCAAATGTTCATAAGGAAGTTGAATTAAAATGAACTGTAATTCAAAGACATTCAAAAAAAAAAAAATTCAAATAAAAAAGAAAAAAAGATGAATGTTGGTTTGCCATAGTCTTTGTAAGTTTTGAAAAAACAACAGCTAGGTAGATCATACTTTCTTCTAGTCATCCTTTTTTATCAGTATTTGTAAGCAGGATACATTGTACATAGAAAGCAGAAACTTGGATTTATAGGATATTACCTTAACTGAAATCTATTTCCTGTATAAAAGAGAAAAAATGTCAAGAACTTTGTTGTTTCTCACGATACAGGAATGGGCATGGAGGTGTTTGCTACACTGGTGGGAGCTGCCATTCAAGGTCAGATAGTGGGGGTGCACCATGCCAAGAGGACACATGTTTGCAGTTTACAGAACGACACGGAATGGCCTTCAGGGAACCACACTGAGTCGCTGGATGACATATCTGACACTATACAAAATACAGTGAGGCACAGAGAACATCCTATTATTATTGTGTCAAGCACATATGGATAGTGGAATTTGTTATTAGTTATTTCTTGTGAAATGGCCACACATATTGACCATGAACTATCAAGACAGCTTGGTACTGAGATACTTGGTTGCTGAGTTTAGACATGCAGTATATGGTTTATAACATCATATTTAATGTATGATATTTATGATATTTAAATCTGGAGGCACTGCATTCTCTGGTACAACAGTTTGCTCAACACAAATATCATACATTAAATATGATGTTATAAACCATATACTGCATGTCTAAACTCAGCAACCAATTATCTTCTGTTATATTACCAGATCAAGATCAAGATTAAGATCAACATCGTTCTTCCCAATTTTTTCATTTCATAAGTTTTTGATGCTGCCAAGTTTTAATTTTGCAAAGTGTATGAATATCCACTACTATTTAAAAGTATGGGGTCAGTAAGAATTTTTTAATGTTTTTGAAAGAAGTCACTTATCCTCACTAGGGTTGTACTTATTTGATCAAAAATACAGTAGAAACAGTAATATTATGACACATTATTACAATTTTTCATTTCTATATATTTTTAAATGTAATTTATTCCTGTGATGCAAAGCTGATTTTTCAGCAGCCATTACTCCAGTCTTTAGTGTCACATGATCCTTCAGAAATGTTGGAAAAGTGATATATTATGTCAGGGTTCTTTATATGTAGAAAATGTGCAGCACTCACTCCAACTTTACAAAAATCCAACTTTATTGGTTAAAATACATGTGAGGTTTCGGCTAGTCTCCAGGCCTGTCTGATGTATTTTAACCAATAAAGTTGGAGTGCACCTTTTCTAATGGAAATAGATGATTTTTGATTTTTGGTTGCACCTCCTCTGTGGATGGTAGAGCACCTTTTTTCAGTAAAAATTCTTTATTTCAAAGTACAATATTCTTGTAATATTTAAAATGTATCTACTCACACTTTTGATCAATTTAATGCATCCTTGCTAAATAAAAGTATTAACCTTAAAAAAAAACTTTCTTATCCCAAACTTTTGAACGGTAGTGTCATTTGTCTATTAATTTCTACAGAGAACAGCCTATTTGACTGGTGCACTAGTTTTAGGAATGCTGTACTTCCTGTGCTGCCTCGTGCTTTTTCTTGGAGTGAAGGAGCAGTTGGGTAGGTCCAGATGAGTTAACGTTAACATTTCAGATAAATCTCTGATGTTGTGTTTATCATATGTTCTTTCAGCCTTCACTAAGAGTATCACATACACAAAGATATACGTAACTATAGCTATCATTTTCTTGACATGCAGTGACTATGCAGTGACTTCTTGACTAATATAATGATTTGCATGTGTCTGCTTCTTACTTTAGCCCCTCTGAGTAAACTGGACCGCATAAATATCTCCTATCTAACTGCTATAAAGATGATGGTGGGCCATACTCCATATGTGCGGCTTGTATTTGGCTTCCTATTTGCTTCATTAGCCTTCCAGGTCAGAAGTTTTTCTGAATTATTTGATAGACATACAGTTTTAGAGACTCCAAATGGGATTTTATTAAGTATGACAGATGTCAAGATGATAAGAATATTTATTTCAGATGGCTCAGGGAAATTTTGCCCTCTTCTGCACTCACGCAACAAATATGGGAGCATATTTCCAGCACTTTGTTCTCATACTATTGGTAAGGGATTTATAATTTCAAATGGTTTTTATTATTGTTATTATTATATGAAAGTATTTCTATTATTTTAATATATGAAATACAGCACTGAGCTATTTTGAGCTGACATGTAAAGAAAAGAAAAGAATTAATTCGGGTTCATAATAAATAATATTTTTTACTTGACCTAAAATTTAAATGTTACATGAAGCAAATTAAATCATGCATAATAAATTTATATTGTATTAAATCACAATATTGAAATGTTTTTGAATTGTCTTACCTTTATCTTACAAATTACTTCTAAAATTATACAATAGTCAGACAACTACTCATTTTTATTATGCAGCATTGTATGTTTTTCATGGTGTTCTTTCTGCTCTTGTACAGGCAGCAGCCACAATATCCATCCCAGTGTGGCAGACAGTATTAGTCACAATAGGCAAGAAGACCACCATATTCATCGGCCTATCAGTAAGTACCGCTCTTTGTTATTGGTTGCTTTATGGCTGCACAAAAATTCAATTGTAGTGCTATAACATTTATACCTGTTCTTTATTTGTTTGCACTGTTTCATTCCTCTCTCTCCTCTTTTCTGCAGTTTTATATCCCAGCCCTAATTGTGATGTCCCTCTTGAAAAGTAATTTACCTGCTTTCATTGTGATGTCCATGTTAGTTGGCACGAGTCTGGCAGCCGTCTTTCTACTCCCTTGGTAATGTAACCCTTATAAAATATCTCCTCTTCATTGTTAAAATCCTCACTTCACCAACACATACTCCACACAGTTATTATCATAACCATATGTGACCCTGGACCACAAACCCAGTCTTAAGTCGCTGGGGTATATTTGTAGCAATAGCCAAAAATACACTGTATGGGTCAAAATGATCAATTTTTCTTTTATGCCAAAAATCATTAGTATATTAAGTAAAGATCATGTTCCATGAAGATATTTTGTAAATTTCTTACCATAAATATATCAAAACTTCATTTTTGATTAGTAATATGCATTGCTTAGGACTTCATTTGGACAACTTTAAAGGTGATTTTCTCAATATTTTGATTTTTTTGCACCCTCAGATTCCAGATTTTCAAATAGTTGTATCTCGGCCAAATATTGTCCGATCCTAACAAACCATACATCAATGGAAAGCTTATTTATTCAGCTTTCAGATGATGTATAAATCTCAATTTTGAGAAATTGACACTTAAGACTGGTTTTGTGGTCCAGGGTCACATATATGGATATACATGGCCATATTAACTTTGTCAGACTACTGTATATAACCAGGTTGTTTGTTTATTTTAGGTCAATGTTGCCAGATGTAGTGGATGACTTCAAAGTCAAAAACCCATCATGCCAGGATCTAGAACCATTGTTCTACTCCTGCTATGTTTTCTTCAACAAATTCGGAGGAGGCATGTCTGTTGGATTCTCTACCTTGGTTTTACAGTAAGAGCTTCCTCCAATCAGATTTTTCATATCTGTGCACCACATATTTTTGGACCCTCTTAAACCTACAGCTTCTGTGGTTGATTCATGTGAAAGATTCATGTTATGTTCTCCTTCCCTAATGCTTCAGCTTTGTAGGATACAAGCCTGGTGCTTGTAAACACACTCCAGAGGTCATACACTCGTTGCGGGTGCTCTTCGCTCCTGTGCCAATCTGCCTGCTGCTCATCGGCTTGGTGATTTTTTGCTTTTATCCCATCAATGAAGGCCGACGGCGGAAAATCCAGGATGCATTAAGGAAAGCAGGGTATGTGTTTGTGTATTACCTTATATAGGCTTTATTTTGTGAGAATAACTAGCTGAGTTGAGGAGTCATGTATGATACATTAATTCTTTCTACATATATGTGACACTGGACCACAAAACCAGTCATCTCAGTTTTTTGAAACTGAGATTTATACATCATCTGAAAGCTGAATGAATAAGCTTTCCATTGATGTATGGTTTGTTAGGACAGGACAATATTTGGCCAAGATACAACTATTTGAAAATCTGGAATCTGAGGGTGCAAAAAAATCCAAATACTGAGAAAATCACCTTTAAAGTTGTCCAAATGAAGTTCTTAGCAATGCATATTACTAATCAAAAATGAAGTTTTGATGTATTTACAGTAGAAAATTTTAAAATATCTTCATCGAACATGATCTTTACTTAATGTCCTAATGATTTTTGGCATAAAGGAAAAATCAATAATTTTGACCCATACAAAGTATTTTTGGCTATTGCTACAAATATACCCCAGCGACTTAACCTCTTAAGACCTGAGAAAAAAGTTTTAGGCAGAAATTAGTTTTTTTCATGTATTTAAATTGTTTTGAGCATTTAGAATAATGTAAAAAAAAAATTTCAAAAAATGATATTTCATTCATAAGTTATGCTATGTCCTCGATTGAGGACATCAGGACTCAATTTCTTTGAAAAACTAAAAAGACATGAATGAACATGCATGGGCAAAAGCAATTGATTTTTTAAATCACCAATATATTCTTAGTTAAAGATTTTTTTTTTTTTAACCAAATTTTGTATAAAGATGATTCTCAACTATGCTATAACAGAATGATTCGATATACCTTTTTTCTTTATGCAAAATGTGTGTAATTTTGGCCATAAACGGGTTTTCTCATTATATACAATGTATCTATAAACTGTATCTAATTTGCATATTAATGTGTTTTGGGGGCAACATGTAATGAAAAAAGAAGTGTAATAATGGGAGTAATAATTGACCAGATTTTCATAATAATATATAATATTTCATAGAATATTGAAATATAATTTGTTTCCCTATTCATTTGTTATGTCTCCCAAATTGCAAAATAAACATGCTTTTAGTCCCGGTGTCCTCATATGAGGACATGTATGAAATCAACGTCCTGTTTCGTAACAGAGAGTCATATTTTGATGTGAAACCACATAACATTTTCCTGAGATGTGGATTTATGACACACAATTAAAAAATTAAACAGATTTAAATGATAATGACAAAATATTATCATATTTCCATAAGAGTGTCACTAAATTAATTTCAGACATTTTTGAAGACCAAGGAGAGGGAGCGGTCATGGTGAAACATCGAAACATTTAGTATCTCTGAAAAGCCCTGAATGTGCTCTGTACAAGACATCCAGACTTAAAACTGTGGCATGTACAGTCTCAGAGAAATTCACTAAAATATAATGTCCTCATATGAGGACGCAAGGTCTTAAGAGGTTAAGACTGGTTTTGTGGTCCAGGGTCACATATTTCTTATCAAAAATAGCGCAAAAGCAACTTCTTTCGCTCTCACAAAAGGCCAAGGTTCATTTTAAGTCTTAACATTTACTTTCAGCACTGCACAATGTGTTCAAATATATCTGCACAATATGTCTTCATTCCAGTTTTGCATAAGTTGCAATAACTAACTGTGCCTTTTTTATACAGGACAGAGACCAGCAGGGAAGGAGAAGAAGAGCTGCAATTATGAAGTAATCACTGACTAAGGATTTCACTACTTTTGTAACATTCACAGGTTCTCTAACTGTTAATAATGAACAAGCTTTGTTTTCATTGTGCATGATGACTGTTTCTCAATCCTTCTTTGGAGGGATCACAAAACCATTTAGAAATTTCACTATAATCTTATACACCTGAGGTGAATGGAGATATTCAAAACATGCAGTTCTTGGTCTTAAAGGTGCAGTGTGCCATTTCTGCGCCATATCCAGACGATTGTGTTGCTGTGTATAAAGTTTAGGGAAATCAACTAACGAATGGCTTACTGATAACTGTCTCTGCATCAGCACCTTTTCTCAGAAGCAGTAATGATGATTGTGATGTAAAAGTGTATAAATAAACAGCCACGTGTAAATATGTGAATGGCCTTTTATTGCCATAATCACACAGCACCATCTTGTGGCCAATAGTCTTAGGCCTTAAAGGGATAGTTCACCCAAAAATGAAAATAATCAGCTTCATAACCAAACAGTTTTGGTTACCAATGACTTTCACTGCATCCATTTCATGCCAAAATACATTCGTCTCTGTAGAGAAGAGAGAAAGTCATACAGTTTTGGAGCAACATGACTGTGAGTTAAAGGTTGCAGAATTTTGATTTTTGGCTGAACTGGCATTTCTGTTGAGTGACTTGATATGTTGTTCATGGAGGGGTTGTGGGATGTGGATATGTGCGACTCTTGTCACCCACATTACAAGACTACAGATACAGTGAGTGTTGAGAGCATGTTATGTAACAGGGACTTCACAATGAGTTGGAGGCTAGAGGATGCAGGAGAGGTGAAAATCTGCTCTTAAACCAGTAACTGCCTGTGTTTTCCTGTTTTCATGCTGTGTGCTTGTGTGCATTTGCTCTGGGATTCTTGAGCAAGTTACTCCCTTTCTTATGAAGTAAAACAGACACCAGTTGTCTAGGGGTATGGAAGCATCACGTGGCTGGATCCCTTCTCTCCTACAACGCTCTCTCCAGTGTGCAGCACTGTCCACCAGCTCCTTCCACTCATGAGAAGGATGTTTCAATCTTATCCAGTCATACTGTGTATTCAACAAATGTGTCCATTTAAGGTAGCTAACTATGTCCCCTAGATGCGTACCGAAGTAATTATTGCAAGTTAAATGTCTAAGAAGCTAGGTCCAAAATAACATTTCACACTTGTTTTGCACACTCACACATCGAAAATGTTTCCTGTTATCTTTCAGCTCATCGAAAACTCAAGCATGTTAATAAGACATCAGATGAGGAAAATGACACTCTTGAATAGAGAAAGCAAATAAAACTTAATAATAATAATAATAATAATAAGATAAATTTCTGTATTACATTATGGCTGGGCCAGAACCAAGAACTAAGCAACTTACCACATCTGATCTGGTTTCAATGTCCTTTAAATCAACTCAAATCCTTGTTTTTGATACATTTCTCTTTTATGAGATACTTTGTGCATCTGGACCTGCGTGGAAACATGGAAGTTACATCTCAAGTTGCTCAGAGCTTAATTCCTGCCCATTTCTCCTGCATTCAACACATTGATTATGAGAACAGAACAATTTTGGTTTCAACTGTCACAATATTTTAGCTTTTCAGTGTAAATGTCACCATATCCTATAGAATAAATGTCAGCAAGGCATGTTAGATTTTGCTGACATTTTGCATGGCAAAAATGTTAGATGCAGGATCTGTTTTTGTCTTTTATCCAAAATCCAGCCATGCAGAGCTTTGTCTGATACCAAAAAGCTGTCTTGTCTGATATGCCAAACCAGTATTTTGTCTGGTATAATCAAGTCTGAGAAAGCCAGAGAAGAGCAGAAGCAGGAGATCAATTAAAACAATGGTAAAAATGAACAGAGTTTATTGAATAATCTTAGTTACGTACATTTCAATGCTCAGACTTCCACTGATCAGCACAAAGTCTTATTATAGCAAATGAAAAATACTGTTTCACAATATCATCCCGTGAAAAAGTATAATAACACAAATGTATGGTTTAAAGCAACACACACAGGTTGCTACAAAGAATCCTTATCCTTCAGGCATGCAGTGCAAACTGTTGATTTGTCTCTTGTAATAATTTATTGCATTCAAATAATTAATCATTTGATAAGCAGTTCATGTCTGTCTTTAGCTGGACAGATCTCCACACTACTGTTACTGATCCATATTCCATAATGCCCTGCCCAGAACTTTCTATCCTTCCCTCCATGAGTGAAACTGATAAACCGAACCCCAGGTCCATAATCCTTAAAGACATGTGTCATCTGAAATAATGCAGAACTGAGACAGTTAAGCTTTGACTATTAGTTTGATTACAGAGGAATAACTGGACTGTCAGTATTATTCTACTCACTTGACACCACCTCTCCACTGTTAAAAAAAAACTTTCTTAGGCTGAAAGATACTGATGAGGTTTTTCTTCTGATCAAGCAACTGTACACAGATCTGATACACACTTCCACAATCAGAGCGTGCAGTATACCTGCACCAGCAGAGACGTCAAATCAACCTATTTACAAATTGTTTCTGCGTTAACCTCATGCAATTACTGTACTTTCAAGATGACAATGTGCCGTTCAGAGCTGTTCATTTTCTCAGACTCTGAATGATGTGTACGGCAAAACTACTGTATCAACATTTAGCGCATGCCTAAATGAATTTGTGGCAGTCAGGACAGTTGTACAGCAGTCACATGGTACAAGTCGTAGCTGTAAGAAATTCCCAGTTTACAAGTTGTAATTATGAGTTCTACAAAGATGTTTTACAAGTTGTAATCTCATAATTACAGTAATTACAACATGGAGTGAATGTGTTTTCATGTGAGAACATGATTTGTATCTAACACTGGTTAGGCTACTTTGTTCTTAGTGACAAATTCAGTTTCTGTCTTGTGCATAAAATTACATACCATATTTGCAGATTTGTCCAATTAAATGAACAATGATCTCCCATAGCATCAATGTAATATTTAAATATGAATATATAACATACTTAGAGTGAGCATAAGGCACATGTGACCGAGGTGGACAGGTCATTCACAAAAATAATGACATAAAAGATAGGCTACTGCAGCATGAAATGAGAGTTTGAGTGAATGCTCAGATATTTTGATATGAGGTTGCAGATGATCCATGAAAGCAGCGCTGTAGCCTTCTTTCTTCAAATCAATCAGCTGTTGCTTCAAACACAACCTGAGGAACAAAGTTTATAGGTGATTCATATGTGGACTGGCTTGATAAATTTATTTGGAAATGAAATGGGCTCAAAACTTTCTTGAAGGATCCAAAATATCAAACGTACAGATGTCACAAAACATTTGGTGACCTTGTTGTCCAGAAATTGACGTCTATTTTCATGTGCAGCCCAGCAGTTATCCCCATTCTGTATAATATTCCAGCCTTGAACTTCATCTAATAAGAACATAAAAGAAGAAACACTGGCTGATGCATAAGTTCACTTATTTACACAATATATACTCACTTGTCTTATCATGGTTGTGTAAGCTTAATTATGTGGCTCACCTTCTGCTCTGGGATTCTTGAGCAAGTTACGTCAATTCTTAGTTAAGAAGTAAAGCAGGAGCCAGTCGCCTGATGGTCTAGAAGCATTATGTGGCTGGATCCTCTCTCTCCAGTGTGCAGCACTGTCCACCAGCTCCTTCCACTCATGACACACCAGACGACAGACCACCTGATGAGCAGGCAGCTTCAGGAGGATCTCCTCAACCACAGCTAGAGGAACATCTGCCTGCAGACCTGAGCACTGACAGAGGAAGAACGATGAGTGGACAGATGCAGATGTAATCTACTTCCCCCAAGAAACAGCAGTTTGTGTTCCATGAAGAAAGGTTTGGTTTGGAACGACATGTATGGATGAATTAAATGATGTTTTACTTATGTGTGAATTGCACTCCACTCTAGCCAGTTACGTCTGGCATATTTACTGATTGTTGTCAACAAATTGTTGTCAGCTAAGCCTAACTTCGCTTGTAGACTTTTCAGCTAGTGTGAGAATCCAGGTTCTGGAATCGCGTGGATCAAACCGCTACTGCTTTCTCACAATAAACACGGAATGAGGGAAATGTCATATGGAAAGTAGGCTATGTGCCTGAGGGAGCCTCGATGATGCCGTGAAGTAGGCTACACTCTGTTGCTCAGGGTTTATTTACCTCTTCGGCATGCTCTTTTATTCAGCATTAACTTTTCACAATACATTCGTATCAGCTCTCGTACAACGTAGAGACGTAAACATGTAACAACATACGTCATCACTTCCGTACCTTAATACCTTCAAATAAAACAATAGGTAATTTGTCTGATACCGTAATCCAAAGTATGAGAGTACAATACTTAACACCCCCTCTCGCTCTTAGCTTATTGTATTACCAGAAAAATAACAAAAAAATGAAAACAAATACGACTTCTCTTTTACATAAATAATGTAAACATATTTGGCACTTAAACGTGTATGTATATCTCGAGCAAATCTCTTCAGTTTTTGCTTGGTGGCTGGCTTTGTCATAATGTCAGCAATCATTTTCTCAGTGGGACAATATTCCAAGATTACCTTACCATCATTTACAGTTTCCCTTATAAAATGGTACTTGATGTCAATGTGCTTGCACTTTTGCCTACAGATTGGGTTTTTGGCTAGTGCTATGGTACCTTGGTTGTCTTCATACACCTTTGTCTGTGCCTATTGGTATGTGTCCATACCCCTGAGTAACTGCTCTAAGTAGATACATTCCTGCATGGCTGATGCTAAAGACATGTATTCTGCTTCACAAGTAGACAGTGCCACTGTTGACTGTTTTCTGGTTTTCCATGAAATCAGAGAACTTCCTTCATTTAGACTGACACAGTAACCTGACGTACTACGTCTGTCTTTTGTGTCTGATGCCCAGTCAGCATCACTATATGCTCTTAGACCTAGTTTTTCTGTGTCATTTCTTCTGAAACATAATCCCTGTTCTGCTGTACCTTTAAGGTATCTAAACACGTTTTACTGTGTTCCAGTGTTGTTCTGTTGGTTCAGCAAAATGCTGAGATAATTTACTGACAACAAAACCTAAATCTGGTCGTGCGCAAGTGGACAAGTAGATTAATCTTCCCACTGCCTCCCTGAACTTTCTTGACTCTTCCATTTTTCCAGCATCTTCTGAGTAATCAAGTTTTGGTTCACATGGAGTTTCTCTTGGTTTACAGCTTTGCATGTCGAAACGATCTAGTATTTTCCTCACATATCTCTCCTGTGACATTTTGACTAGACCATCTGTTTGTTCAAAATCTATGCCCAGGAAATATTTCAACCTTCCCATGTCTTTCATTTTGAACCTTTCAGTGAGCATTTTCTTTACACTCTCCAGAACATTTTCACAGTTAGCTGCTATGATTAGGTCATCAACCCATACTATCAGAATTACCTTCTCGTCACACTTTTCCTTTGTATAGACGCAGTTATCAGCTGGGTTCTGTGTAAAACCATTCTTAGTCAAACATTCATGTAGTATAGAATTCCAGTTTCTGCCTGATTGTTCAAGACCATAGAGAGATTTCTCTAACTTGCATACTAGCTTTTCACCTTTTTCAGATTTCTGCTCATTACCCTCTGGCTGTTCAATATAGATTTCATGATCAATTGGTGCGTGCAAATAGGTTGTCTCAACATCCATCTGATGCAAGACCAAATTTTCTTGTGCTGCCTTCTGCATAACCACTCTCACACTTGTCCAACTTTGCACTGGTCAACACTTTCTTCAATAGTTGGCAAAAAATTCACAAATTTCCACTTTCGTGGATGTCGAACTTGCTACCATCTTTGGTAACCATCTGACTGTCCCCCTTTTTAAAGGTAATCGTTGCTCCTCCATTTGTTGCCCTTGCAAATGGAAAAATGGAAATTCAGTACTACAAAATATAATAATGGATTCAGTACTACAAAATAATAATATTTTGAGATTATTACAGCTGGTTTGATATCTTTCTCTCAAATGGTGTCAGAGTTCAATGAATTTAAGTAGGTACAGTATATAAAACATATGAAAAATATGGTTTCAGTACTGTATATAAAAACAATAAAGGTATAATCTGAAAAACTAAGCCTTGTGCATTATAGGGAATAATATTCTGAATATTTTACAGTTGGTTTGATACCTTTATCTCAAACGGTGTCGTAGTTTAATTAATTTAAGTGGGTACAGTATATAAAACATATGAAAAATATGGATTCAGTACCATATATAAAAACAATAAAGCCATAATTTGGAAAAAACAAGCCTTGTGCATTATAAGGAGTAACATTTAGAGATTTTTACAGTTGGTTTGATATCTTTATCTCAAACAGTATCAGAGTTTAATGAATGTAAGTGGGTACAGTATATAAAACATGAAAAATATGGATTCAGTACTGTATATAAAAACAATAAAGGTATAATTATACAAACCAAGCCTTGTGCATTATAGGGAATAATATTCTGAATATTTTACAGTTGGTTTGATACCTTTATCTCAAACGGTGTTGTAGTTTAATTAAAAAAATTTAGGGGCTTAAATGCAAATTTTTCAAATTAGGTAGTTTAGCTTAATAAGGATACAAAGAGACATTTACAAGCACAATTATTTAACTTATCAGAATACAGAAAGTACACAAAGTTTTTAAATAATTTTGCTTCAGACACTATTTAATAGAATAATTATGTAATTAGTTATAGTCCTATTAAACTGTATGTACATTAGGTATGTGACGGTATCAAATTTTCACAATAGTCATTGAAGCTTTTGTCACTGTATATGTTTTTTTTTTTTTTTTTTAATCACAATATATAATTTCTAAGTGAAAAAAGTGTTGTCCTCCTAACAGTTTAAATAACTTTATTAAAGATCATTTACTAAAATACTTTATTAAAAAATACACAAAAATATAAAAGTGTTTCAAGATTAGAGTGCAAAAGATTGTTCAAATGAACGAAAAAACAATATGGTAACACTTTACAGTCAGGTCCCATTTGTTAACATTAGTTAAAGCAGGTTAACATTACTAAAAATGTGCAATAGCTAATAATTGTTGCAGTAGTTAATATTCTCCTTTGTTAATGCTGATTAATAAAAAATACAACTATGTTAATGTTAGCTCCATTGAATTATATTAAGACAGCTTTTGATTTTATAATCTATTATTAAAAGTTGAAATTAAGATAGCATTATTAATAAATGCAGTCATTGTTTTTTTCATGTTAACTAATGGAACTTGTGTTCACTGAACAATAACAATAACGAATCAGTCGTTGGATATATAGATAGGCCCACTGTTCCTCTATTATAGATCAGTGGATGGGCCATGTTTTAGGTTAGAAAAAATGTTTGAAAATAAATAGCTCATTAAGTCTTAAGAAGTAAGAATTATTTGATGCTATTGTGAAGACTGTAAGCGAAATATAAATATCTAAATGATTGTAGAGTGTGAAACATTATTTACACAGTTTTAGGGAAAGAAAGGCGCAGCTGCTTTGTTTACTGGGTTGCCGGGTAACGGCAGCTGCTTTGTTTACTGGGTTACCAGGCAACGTAGCAGCGTCAGCGCCCCTAGTGGCGAATAAAGCGTCATTCAGCACGTCTTCACTTTAACCTTCATCCGCTTTTCTTCTCATCTGTGCTCATTTTTAAATTAAAACGTTGCCTTTTTAAAGTTCTGTAATCATATGAGGCTGCATCGTAATTTTTCCATAAATAAACAGAATAAATTAATACGCTTCTGTTATAGGCTACTGTATATAAGTTAGGCTGTTTTGTATTTTGTTTTGTATTCGCACTTGTGCTCCTAAATACATTTTCCAGTTCGCATAATACATCTATTTTTAGCTCATAAATGCGAGCAGGAAATGCACTGTCGAGCCCTGAATATGAAATAAACAAGCCTTGTGCATTATAGGGAATAATATTCTGAATATTTTACAGCTGATTTGATACCTTTGTCTCAAACTGTGTCAGAGTTTAATGAATTTAAGTGGGTACAGTATATAAAACAAATCAAAAACATGAATTCAGTACTGTATATAAAAACAAAGTTATATGAAAAACCAAGCCTTGTGCATTATAGGGAATAATATTTAGAGATTTTTACAGTTGCGTTGATACCTTTATTCCAAACTGTGTTAGCGTTTAATGAATTTGACTAGGTACAGTACATAAAACATGAAAAATATGGATGCAGTACTGTATATAAAAACAATGAAGGCATCATCTGAAAAAACCAAGCCTTGTGCATTATAGGGAATAATATTTAGATATTTTTACGGTTGGTTTGATACCTTTATCTCAAACGGTGTCAGAGTGTAATTACTTTAAGTACAGTATATAAAACATCTGAAAAATATGGATTCAGTACTGTATATAAAAACAATAAAGTTATAATATGAAAAACCAAGCCTTGTGCATCATAGGGAATAATATTCTGAATATTTTACAGTTGGTTTGATACCTTTATCTCAAACGGTGTCATAGTTTAATGAATTTAAGTGGGTACAGTATATAAAACATGAAAAATAAGGTTTCAGTACTGTATATAAAAACAATAAAGGCATAATTATAAAAAACAAGCCTTGTGCATTATAGGGAACAATATTTAGAGATTTTCACAGTTGGTTTGATACCTTTAAATCAAATGGTGTTGTTGTTTAATGGATTTGTATTATTGCATACATTAAAAGTTGTAAAATTATTATAAAACACATAAAATGCTAATTCCAAAAACAGAGCCTTGTGCAATAACAGGGATGTTTTTCTGAACATTTTAGTACTGGTTTTATAGTATAATGTCACGTAGTTAAATTGTTTAATTAATTTAAATGGTTAATTTTTTACATTTTTTCCCCTAGAAATTAAGCCTTGTGCAACGTAAAGGGCATATATTTATGTCTATCTGAGTTAGTTTGGGCTCAAAACATAACAGCCGCAAAGAGTTTAATTGGCAAAAAAACGAATGTCTAATGAATGTCAAACGTCAAACTAACTTTACCGCCGTCATCATCAGCAGCTTCATGTCTTATCAGTGACAGGCTTTTATCATCTATCAGTCTTACCAGTTCAGCGTAGCAATCAGCATTTTTTCGTCTGTCTTCGGCTAGTTGTTCAGGGTCGGCATCAGCGGGCTCATTCAAAATAGTCTCTTTTTAGCGTTAGAGTATGCAGACAGCCTAGGAATCTTGTCTCCCAAAGATCATATTTATCTTCCGATCCGTCATACAAAAGCTGCGGTAGCAGAAATCCTGCCGCTCTACTCGCCATTCTGTGGAGTCGCCGTCTTTTGCTCCTTTACTGAATAACGCGTATAACTTGCTCAAAAACGCTCGCTTGTTTCCGTGACTTGGGCCCATAACCTGTTGAGCTCGAGTGCGCAGTTCACCATCACTCGTTTACGAAAACAAAAGCAAAACGTTGCTCAGGGTTTATTCACCTCTTCGGCATGCTCTTTTATTCAGCATTAACTTTTCACAATACATTCGTATCAGCTCTCGTACAACGTAGAGACGTAATCACGTAACAACATACGTCATCGCTTCCGTACCTTAATACCTTCAAATAAAACAATAGGTAATTTGTCTGATACCGTAATGCAAAGTATAAGAGTGCAATACTTAACAAACTACCATAAAAAAAAGCTGGCAGAGAATACTTTTGTTTGACTGACTGGCCTTTCGGCTTTCCATCACTAGTCGATCAGTTTTTCACTATAATTATTTACCAGAGAGAAAAATAACACATTTGTTTAACTAATAGTGCGAAACTTGTTCTGGGTTTTGAGTTAGGGTATCCTCAAATGTTTTCTGACTAAGAGGAACCGCCACGCCTACTTTTCAACAAGTATAAGAGGCAGTAGAAAACAATAACTGGCAACTCTTCGGTAACTGAACGATGGCCAATAATAGTGGCAGTGTACTGGACAAACAAACAGACGACAACATCTGTGCCACGGAAAATGACGATAATCAACCGGTATGACATTTTATAGAGAATTCTTTATAAACCGCAGGTTTTGATGATGTAAATTATAACTTTTCAGAATAGAGGAAACTAAAAGATGTTGCAAATTTAAAACAGTTAGCATTTGAAAATAGACTAATGCTTTATTTCTCGTTTTAACGTTGAAATATAGCATCATTCACAAAATCGTTCACATGAGAAGTTGATGCTTACATGTTGATCTTGTGCAGAAAAATCCAGGCATCCCTTTATCCAGAAAACTGTGCTATGCAATTGGAGGAATGCCTTATCAAATGACTGCAAACGCCAAGGGCTTTTTCATGCAGATCTTTTTACTGGATGTTGTGAAGGTAAGTATGAAAGGATAGAAATTGTGGTCTTTTAGCAACTGTCAGTGGTGACCATATCGATCAGAACCTCTTACATAATTTATGTCCTCTATAAAAGTTTCAGACCAGCCTTTAGCCCTATTCGCACGGGATTAGTATTATCTGGGGACCATGTGTGATTTTGAAATTACCCCCCCATATCTGAATTTCGTGTGGTGCATTCGCACGGGATAAGCGAAGCCTGTGATTTTACTAGAATTTACTGAATTATCTCCCATATACCCGGATGTCAAAACTTTGAGAGTCCCGTTCTATGGTCCAATTAGATGGATTAAAAAAAAAAGAAACTAATATAGTTTCGTGTCCTGTGTCATTTACATTTCACCAGGTTAAAATAATATCTCAAGCTTTATGCTTGATTTATTTGTAACACATTAACCTCAAAACCTTTTCAGCATTCTCTTTCTGCAAATTGTATGGTGTAGCGATATGACAGCACCCAAAATACTATCAAACACTCCAAAGCAGCTCCATTCTTCGCGAAAGATGGATAAAAAGACGCACAGGAAACAAAAACCTTGAAAAATGATACACGACCCGCCAAATCACAGAGAAGCCGATTCGCACGGGACTAATATTATCACAAGACCTCGGTGTTCGGCGAAATATGGTAGGCCATTTGCGGGGGGATTTTTACTTGACAAATTACAGACATGGCCGATTCGCACGGGATTAAGATCACAGACAACCTCCGCAATTATTACAAATGACTGGAGGTCACCAGGTAATACTAATTCCGTGCGAATAGGGCTTTTCACACACTTGGTATTACTTTAAGGATATACCCAATGCATAAAATATGTTTAATCTATGTGAGTAAATGGCTGCGTTACATACATTGACCCTAATTTGTTAAAGTTTTGAAGAAAGTATATATTAGAGAAAAACATTTGGTTTTTAACACTACCACACCCATTATTTTGACAGTGATCCAGGAAATCACTCTACACAATTGTAATATCAGTGTTATTTGCACTCAAATGCACATATGACTTGCATTATGATTTGTTGGATTTTTATCTGTGTAAATGTGTCACATGATATTCTGTGATCACTTTTAAACTTAATATAATGCAGTCTGCTGTATCTCTTAACTGTGCTTCACTTTTCATTATAACATAAACAGAAATATGATAGTTAATACAAACGATGAGACAATACAACATTTTTATAATATCCTGACATGTTTTTCTCCTTGTCTTATTTGCTTACATTGCTTGTTTCGATTGTCCGTTGATGTCTAATGTCCCTGTGAGGGTGCTGTAGCCCTAGTGGTTAAAGATCTGGGGCCGGTACATGAAGGTTGTAGCATCAAACATGTGCATTTACTTTCCTTGTGGGCTGTTTGTGAAACACAATTAATCACTGTGTGATCCGTGGTTCTAAAAATGTAGAACAGCTGAGCATTTATAAAATGCATGAGGCTCCATCATGTTCAACCTTAACTCTTCCTTAATTTGCATGTTATGTTTGCATGCCACATTCAACAGTGTTTAGCTGAACTGTTAGCGCAGGAAGTAAAATCAACACGTGAAAGATCCTGTGAAAGTTAATACATTGTGTATTTTAACAGTTTGGTGGAACATTATTTTATATGTAACTGCATTTTCATACTACGAAAGAAGTTCTGTAACAAAAATGGGGCACAGTGAGTTTTTAAGATGAATTTTCTTCTGTCCGTATGTTTGTTATAGATGGGAGCTTTCTCTGCATCCATCATTCTCTTCCTTGGTCGAGCTTGGGATGCTATTACGGATCCTCTGATTGGATATGCCGTGAGCAAGAGTGGTCGGACCAGAATTGGCAAACTTATTCCTTGGTGAGTGTACTGGTTTACGTCAGACTGGGTGTGAAGCACTCCCTCAACTCTGTTTTAGATATTTCACAGTTTGACCAGAGGCTGCTTATGCTTACATTACCGGTTTTGAGCATATAAATGATAATATACTGTACTCAAATGGATTCTTTTAAAAATGCAGAATCTGCAAAATTGTGTGTCGCATGTCTGCTCTGTGCTCAACTTTGCTCTTTATGTAGGATTGTGTTCACAATGCCACTTGGGGTCCTATCATACGTTATGCTCTGGTATACCCCAAAGGACACCATGTCCGGAGGCTTCAGTTTCGGCTGGTACTTCATATGGTGCTGTCTGTTTGACACCTTCATGAGTGTAAGACCACTATTACCATTATCTGCCCACTGTGTTAACTGCTGTTCTACAGATTTAGAATAAAAGATGTTCGGCTGTTAAGGACATTTCCTGCATTGGGGATGTTTAAATTAAATGATTTTTTTTTAAACAGAATATTCAATAATACACTAGAATGCACATTCAGCATACATTACAAACAAATATACAGTGTCACTATGATGCCCAACTCATGGTGATAGCATGCTTTACTCCAAAATGAAATATAGTACTCACCACTGTAGTTTTCAGACAGCTGTTTGCTTATATAAAGTGTTATATGATTCCTAACTGACTTTAAAGCAATTTTCCCTGTCTCTATCTTGTTCAGTGCTACCATGTGCCATATTCTTCCCTAAACATGTTTCTGGGGGGGAATCAGAAGGATCGTGATTCAGCCACTGGTTACAGTAAGAAAATATAGCATAAATAGATGATTCGGTGAAAGAATTGCCATATAACACATATCTTGTGTTCTAGATTTTATGTTTTTATTGCAAAGTCAGCTGTCTTGAATCTCCACTGATACTGTAAGTTAGAGTTTGATGAAACAGCTTACAAAAATACATGCTGATTTCAAAAAGGGCAACTGAAAAGAAAACTCGAAAAAATAGCCATACACACTGATGCAAGATTGCAATTAAAAGGGTAAAATATCAGTATTGCACCCTTCATCTATCCTATCCTATCTATCTATTCATCATCTATCCTAATAACCTGAGTTTGATTGGGCCCAAGGGGCCTTGTCTGATCTGTATTTTATCCAAAAAAGGACCAAAATATAACTTAAAAAACTATTTTCAAAAATGCACATATAGGCACATACATTTCAAAAATGAATCTTGGACATATAGGATATAACCTTAACTGAGATCTGTTTCCTATATAAAAGAGAAATGTCAAAGGCTTTGTTGTTTCTCACGATACAGGAATGGGCATGGAAGTGTTCGCTACACTGGCGGGAGCTGCCATTCAAGGTCAGATAGTGGGGGTGCACCATGCCAAGAGGACACATGTCTGCAATTTACAGAATGACACGGAATGGCCTTCTGGGAATCACACTGAATCTGACACTCTACAAAATACAGTGAGGCACAGAGAACATCCTATTAATGTGTATAGTGGAATTTGTTTAGCTATTGGTTTTGAAATGGAAAGTATTCCAGCAAAGTTTTAACTGAATATACATTGTGATTTGTCTTTTAATTTCTACAGAGAAAAGCGTATTTGACTGGAGCATTAGTATTGGGAATGCTGTACTTTCTGTGCTGCCTCGTCCTCTTTCTTGGAGTGAAGGAGCAGTTGGGTAGGTCCAAATGAGTTAACATGAATTAAAATGCTAACATCTGTTGTTTGGTGTACCACATGTTCTTTCAGCCTTTGCTAATTGTGCATCAGTAATTTTCTGCAACAGAAACACATGCATAAATAAACTGCCTGGCCAAAAGAAGTTGCTGTTTGAATTTAAACTGCAAATACTTAAGAGTTTATGTTTGAATATTTATTGCAGTGCTTTTGGCATGTTATATGTTTGCTTTTAATTTCTTAAACAACGATGTCGGAAGACGTATTCCATGACCAGATTCCAGGATGTCAGTTCCAGATTTATCAGACATATCAGGCTCAAAGTGTGAAAGAAGGGTTCAGTGAGCATGAGGAATCATTTTCATGTATGAACTGGCCACCACAGTGTCCCGACCACAACCCCATTGAAAGTCTTTGGGATTTTGGAAGACTTTACAGAGTGGTTTGCCTCAGGTGTCAGATAGTGGGAGTACTCCCATTGTCAATACAAGATCTCGGCTAAAAACGAATGCAACTCTTGGTAGAAAAAAAAAACTTTCATAACAATGCAACTTTTTTGGCTAGGCAATATATTTGGCCATTGACTGAATGCAGTGACTTCTATACTAATACAATGATTTGCATGTGTCTACTTCTCACTTCAGCCCCTCTGAGTAAACTGGACCGCATAAATGTCTCCTATCTAACTGGAATGAAGATGGTGGTGGGACACACTCCATATGTGCGGCTTGTATTTGGCTTCCTATTTGCTTCACTAGCCTTCCAGGTCAGTAGTTTTCCTGTTTAAATTCTGAATATATTTTGATGGTTGTTAAACATAAAAACACCAAAAGAGCATGTTTGTATTGCCTTGAAAAATGCCCAGGTGTGTATGATAGTTTTGACATTAGTCACACAGTGGATTTAATATTTGTTTCAGATGGCTCAAGGGAATTTCGCCCTCTTCTGTACTCACGCAGCGAATATGGGAGCATATTTCCAGCATCTTGTTCTTATATTACTGGTGAGGGATCCATTATTTCAAAGGGTATTGTAAGAAGTACTACAAGGAGCTATTTCTACCTGATCTGATCTATAAAAATAACTTTTCATAACCTTATGTAGCCAGATTCTTTATTTAAAAAAATATATTTTTTTAATTTTACTTTTAATTTTTGTAATTTATTATTTTTATATTTTATGACATAAAGCACATTATATTATATTCATTTAATTGTATAATTATATTATAGTAAAGCACAACATATTAAACATTTTCGAACGGTCTCACATTTATGTTACAAATTACCGGTACTTATAAAATATTTATACCATTAACTAATTATGTAGAATAATATTTTTAGTAATCTTTTCTTGTGCAGACATCAGCTACAATATCCATCCCAATGTGGCAGACACTACTGGTCAAAAAAGGCAAGAAGACCACCATATTCATCGGCCTATCAGTGAGCACCACTCTTTGTTTCTAATAAGATTATTCATGGCTGCACAGAAGGAAATGGGAGTGCTATTACCACTACAATTTATATTTGTTTGTAAAGTTAATATTAAATGCAGCCCATCAGCATGCCTTTAGTTTTTATATTTATTTATTTTTTTAACTGAAATAGTTTCCACTTTTTTATCTCTCTTTCTCCTCTTCTCTACAGGTTTATATCCCAGCTCTAATTGTGATATCCCTAGTGAAAAGTAATTTACCTATCTTCATTATTATGTCCATGGTAGCTGGTGCAAGTCTGGCAGTCCTCTATCTACTCCCTTGGTAATTTAACTGTCATGTAATCTTTCTTTTACTGCTAAAGCCCTCACTCCACCAACACATACTCCAGCCAATGTTTTCCTCATGTATTACTGAAACATTACGCTAACCCAGATGGTGGTCAGCTGAGAATTAGTTGTATGATATGTTCATCCTTATAATGTTTGGTCAATTCAGAATGACATCATACTGAAATTCGATCGCAATTGAGACTCATTGAGACTCACCTTTTTCCAATCTTCTGTTGTCCGATTTTAGTGAGCCCATGCAGGTCATAGCCTCAGTTTCCTGTTCTTATCTAACAGGAGTAACCTGTAGCCCATCTGCGTCAAGGTTTGACGTGTTGTGCATATCAGAGATGCTCTTCTGCATACCTTGTAACAAGTGGTTATTTGAGTTACTGTTGCCTTTCTATCAGCTTGAACCAGTCTGGCCATTCTCTTCTGACTTCTGGCATCAACAATCCATTTATAACCACAGAAATGTGGTTCTGTATAACCACAGAAACACTATTTTCTTTTATTTGGACCATTCTCTGTAAACTCTAGAGATGGTTATGCAATGAAAATTCCTGTAGATCAGTAGTTCCTAAAATAATCCAGCCTGTCTGGCACCAACAACCAGTGCCACATTCAATGTCACTTAAATCACCTTTTGTTCCCATTCTGATGCTCGGTTTGAGCTTCAGCAAATCATCGTGACCATGTCTACATGTCTAAATGCATTAAGTTGCTGCCATGTGATTGGCTGATTAGATATTTGCATTAACGAGCAGTTGAATAGGTGTACTTAATAAAGTGGCTGGTGATTCTATATATACATATACATATACATATACATACATATATATATATATATATATATATATATGTATATATAGAATTCGATATGCTGATATTTTTCAACTCATTTTGACCGATACCGATACCGATATATTTCCTTCTGTTTGGAAACAACACCAAATCTCTCCTGTGCAGAAATGATAAGAAAAAATATTTTTAATTTTGGTTAGTTTATAACAAGAACTTGTTTGTTAGAATTAAATAAAAAAAATAATGAAGGTTTTTGGACAGTACATTGAACCTTTGAAAATAACTATAAATAAACTATATATCAATCGCTGCATTTTTTCCCCAGAAAAATGCAGTTACCCTAACATTTTATTTTAAGATTTAACGTTTGTAGATGGTCTAAAGCAAAAGTTGTAAAAATTCTGAAAATCTTTTAGAGCTTATGATTTGTTTAAAAAATAAAACATATTACACATTAATGAATAAATCAGAATATATAAAATTAATTAATTTACAGGTGTTTGTGATTTTTTTTCTTTTCTTTTTTTTTCCATTTAAGCTATAGCTTCTGACCATTAAATCAAAACATACACATTATTTTATGACATCAATTACTGCTTTATTTAATCAGAAACACAGTCTAAATGTTCAGACAAAACTTTGCTTCAAGAATGAGCCACACTGTTGACATGATCTAATCACTAACACACCCTGAGCACATGTGAGTTAACATATTCCTCTTATCGGCAAGACATATCGGCATAATTTTTCATATCTGGCCTATGCCGATATTTAAACCTGTTATCCAATATCAGTCCGATAATATCGTGCATTCCTATAAATATGTATATGAAACATGTATGACATGTATATACTATATAACCAGGTTGTTTATTTATTTTAGGTCAATGTTGCCAGATGTAGTGGATGACTTCAAAGTCAAGAACCCATCATGCCAGGATCTAGAACCATTGTTCTACTCCTGTTATGTTTTCTTCAACAAATTCGGAGGAGGCATGTCTGTTGGAGTCTCTACTTTGGTATTACAGTAAGAGCTTCCTCCAATCAGATTTTCACATTTGTGCAATACATCTTTTTTCTGAATCCCCTTAAACCTACAACTTCATGTGAAAGCTTCATGTGATGTTCTCCTTCCCTAACTCTTCAGTTTTGTAGGATACAAGCCTGGTGCTTGTAAACACAATCCAGAGGTCATATACTCGCTGCGGGTGCTCTTCGCTCCTGTGCCAATCTGCCTGCTGCTCATCAGCTTGGTCATTTTTCTCTTCTATCCCATCAATGAAGAGCGGCGACAGAAAATCCAAGAGGCATTAAGGAAAGCAGGGTATGTGTTTCTGTCTGTTTACTTAGAAGATTGAAGGTCCTGATCCGCCTGAAGGTATTTATTCAGCTCAGTCATGTGACGATAATGCATTCTACAGAATTTAAAAAAGATAATGGGACAGAGGCAGTGCACACATCAAAAAGAGTGTGCTGTTTTTTATGGTCTGTCACCACAACTTCCTTTTATTACAGAAGCTAAAGGCCAAGATTCATTTTACTTCTATGGAAATTAAGTCTAGTAAATTATGTTCAGGGATGTCTTCATGTTCTCACACTGTGTTTCAGTTTTGCATGAAATGCTTGACAAGTTGCAACAGCTGTATTAACTGTGCCGTCACTGTGTGTTATCTTGACATACACAGGACAGAGACCGGCTTGAAAGGAGAAGAAGAACTAAGCCTGTGAAGTAATGAGTGGCTTTCACTACTTTTGTAACACTGCTGAACTGTTGATCATGAACATGCTCTGTTTTCACCTCAGTGTAAAGGCTTTTTCATTGTGCATTGTGAATATTTTTCAATCCTGCTCCTGGGGACCCCAACCTTATTTAGGAGTCTCACTAATCATACACAATTACTTCAGGTCAGGGAGATCGCTACTAATGAGCTGAATCTCTTCTAAAGAGATGAATAAAAGAGACTGAATACGTGCGTTGCTGTGGGCCCCTCGGGACTAGAATTGAGAAATATTAGTGCACTTAAAGGTGCAGTGTGTAATTTCTGTACTATATACAGACAAACAGATAATCCTGCCTCAAACCTATATTAAGCTGATGTTGCTGTGTAAAAAGTGTTTATCAACCAGTGAATAAATGGCTTACTGATAACTGTTTCTGCACATTACAGTTTTTTAAAATTGCTTACACACTAAATGCACAATCTTCAGACCAAGTCTGCAAAAATACTAGCACATTATCTGTTCTTGTTTAATTTGCGAAGAACTGCTATTTAAATGCCACACTTACAGTTTTTTTTCAACTGCTTACATACACACAAAATATTTACTTGTCACACAATTTCTGAAGCCTGACACTCAAACACCAGAACCACAAGCCAAATCTGCAAAACAATACACTAATTCTCGGCCTTTGACTCAGTTTTCAATTTCATAAAACACTTTTTGCAAAACACAACACACAGTTCTCTATGTAACGCACAAAAATCTAACAGGAATTAATATTACTGTAAGGCAAAGGTGTAAGGCAAATGTTTGCTCTTGAGATATGTTTGTGATATTTTGAATGTAGTGCTTCATTTTGCACGAGATGTGAGGCATTTTGCATTTTGTGTGTGCAATTCTTGGATTTGTGTGTAAAGTTTAAAAAAAAGAGGCAAAGTTTTGAAAATGTAAACAGTTGAAAAAAACTGTAATTACTGATTACCTACACCCAATGATCATGTGTGAAAACAGTTATACATGATATACATAATGTAAATCTACCTATTACAAAATTCAATGTTTTGTGAAACAAATAGTACACTTTGTGAATATATAGGCAACTGAAAATGCATCCAATTCACCTTTCAGTATCAAATTGCAACTCTAGTAAGCCTGTATATACAGTGCATTTTTGTACATACATGTACATGTGAGTGCTATGACAAACTCCTATCAGGCCCGGCGTCAAGGGGGGGCTTGGGGGGGCTTAGCCCCCCCTGTGACGTTCTGAAGCCCGCCCTGCAATGATCCACGCAAACGCG
>JAFVLL020017115.1:0-21197 GCA_021397915.2 Tor tambroides
CTTGTCATTTTTAGTTTTTTTTTTTTTTTTTTCAAAAGTATTTATATATAATTTTTATTCATTTTTATTTTACTTTATCGGTTATATCACTATCAATCTCTATTTTTCAATTAATAAGTTTTCCATCTAGTATTTTATTTTATTTTATTTTATTTTGACCAAAAGAATCTAATTTGTCAGTAACAGCACTGTTGATGAGCTTCATCTGTCGAGGGTCATCCAGCAGTTTAATCACACGCTGCGAAAGGTTTGATTTTCTCTGGCTTCAGCGAGTCTTTGGCCTGAAGACTGAAGGTTTTTCTGCTTTATGAGCTTTAGTTTCCTCGTTTGTGTTTTCTTTTTACAATGTTTTAGTCCTTTCTGATAACACTGGTGCAGAGAGTTTTGCAGTGTTAATGTACCACACAAACAGCAGTTAAACACTTGCGTTTATGTGATATAATAGGATAAAATGAACATTTATATGCATTCAAGGCTTTTATAGGCAGACTAATGTATCTTGGCATATGTCTGAGGGTTTTTCTTGAAATTTCCCATTGGAAAGTGTGTTTAAAAAATCCCGTTCTGTCCAAACACAGATTCGTTTTAGACAGTCAAGTGGTTTAGAGTCACTGTAGCTCCAAAACTCTCCTGAATGAGGTGGTTTAATGCTAAATCTGTGTATGTCTCATGGTTTGTGTGTGTTTTTGATGTGCAGGTGAAGGAGGAGATGCTTTTCGAGGCTCTGACCACACGAAAGACGGTGACTGTGGGCGAGAGGTTGATTGTGCCGTACAAACTAGCCGAGGTGAGACGGTTATTTCATTACAGGCCTCCTTCAGAGCTTCTGCGAGATCATTCTTGATGTGTGAGATCTTGACGTTTGTTTGAAGTCGTGGAGGTTTTTGTGAGGTTTGCGGTCTGCAGTTTAGGGTTTTTCCTGTGAGCTGTTTACTCTTGAATCCTCCTTCGTCTCCTCAGTCTCATTGTGCATCATTGTCTCTTTCCACCCACACCACAAACTCATTTTCCACCGCTTTTGTTTTGGCTGACCCCGTCCAAACCCGGCTAAAGTCTTCTTCAGACTAGTGTTGTCACGGTGCCAACATTTCTGTATTCAGTACCAATACCAGTGAAAATCCACGGTTCTCGGTACCAAAGCAAAACACAAAAACATGCTACACATTATTTTATTAATAAAGCCAAAAATAAAATGTACAAAAATCAGTGTCATTCTTGGTCATCATTTCCTCAGCCTGCAGCTGTAAAAGGAAAATATAATATACTTAAGTAAAGCAATGGACTAAGTCTGACCAAATGCAACATTAGATCATTGACACCAGCTAAAATATAACTTTTCAGTAAATAACAAAACTCAGATTTATGATAAATTTAGATAAGATTACGTATATTTTAAGTCAAGTGTATATCAAATAGATGGAAACTGTAGTGTTAAAAACACTTTACAATAAGATTCCATTTGTTAGATAACATGACCTATAAGATGAAGTCTTGTTAATGAATGGTATCTTATTGTAAAGTCTATACAGGAGATCAAATTTGATTGTACTTTCATTTAATCCAAACTGTGTACATATTTAATTTGAAAGGGCTTTTAAAACCTGTTAGAGTTATCCAGCCAAGAATAACAACTAAGTTAGCTTAAAAAAAAAAAAGCCCAGAACTGCTTTTCTGACGGACTGATGTGACATAAACACCGTTGACCGTTTGTATATTCCCTAACACGCATATTTTAGATTCACAATTAATTTAAAAGCCTCTGGTGTGTAAACATAGTAAATACCATCATGTCCTCCTGTTTTTTGACCCTAATAAAAGTTATAGGAGCATTAAATAGTTAATAAAGAAAGTTCATTCTAATGCTCATTATATTAGCATTAGCCGCTTATGCTAACGATTAACTACGCTAACAGCAATGTTTATTTCAATCCGACATTCAAATTAAAATCTGGAATAATATTCATAACAGTAGATCTAAATATTAAAAATGAAATTGAACTTATCTGCTTGAACTCTTTCATTTGATCCGAGTGTCGGTCTTTAAAGTGTTTTGTTAGTTTGATGTGTTTCCTCCTTTTGAGATCGCCATGTCTCAGTGCTTTTATGAAGAGGATAGCATTCGGATAGCGCATCAAGAACCGGGTTGACCGGGTACTCGGTACTTAAGAAAAGAAAACTGACTTGGTACCGAAGTACCGGGTCTTTTGACAACACTAGTTCAGACCTTTACAATACAATACAATACAATATTTATTTGTAAAGCACATTTAAAAACAACCAAGGTTGACCAAAGTGCTGTACAGAGTAAAATAAAAAGCACAGAAATAAGATGGATACAACAAGACTATCAGATTAAAAACACAGCACTAACAAAACATCAATTCAACCAAAGATCAAGGGGTACTGAAAGCTAGAGAAAAGAGATGTGTCTTTAGAGCAGACTTAAAAGCAGAAATAGAGGGGGATAGTCTGATATGCATGAAGAGGTAGACTATTCCAAAGTTTTGGGCCTGCAGTCGCAAAAGCGCGATCACCTTAAGTCTACATCTAGGCACGATGAGTAGACAGAGATCACTAGATCTCAATGTTCTAGATGGGGTGTATGGACGAAGCAGGTCTGTCAGGTACTGAGGGGCTAAATTATTGAGGGCTTTATAGACAAATAGAAGAATTTTAAAATCAATTCTATATTTGATGGGTAACCAGTGCAATGCAGGTAAAAAAAAACAATTTTCTCGAGGATCTTTGAAATAAAGGGTAGATTAGAAATAGGACGAAAATTGGAAAAAGAAGAAGGATCCAGGTTTGGTTTTTTAAGATAAGGCGTCAGCACAGCACATTTAAGACTGTTAGGGAAGGAACCAGTAGACAAACATTTGTTAATAACCAATAACAGACCAGAACCAACTGTGTCCATGATTTGTCTAAGAAAAAGAGGTGGAATTGTATCTTGAGGGCAGATAGTTGGTTTTAGGTGACCAACAATTTCATTACGTGAAATCAAAGCAATAGGCTCAAACTCAGACCAGGTAGAAGAACATAATGGAACATCATGCAAAATATATGTTGAATTAAACAGCTGGGATCTTAATGTTGTGATCTTCTCAACAAAAAACTTCCCAAAGTTATTGCAAAGAGAAGTTGAGGGCTCAAGAATAGGATGCACGGAGGGGTTTAAGACAGAGTTAATAGTAGAAAACAGAACTTGAGGTTTGTGACAATTATTTACAATAAGTTCAGACAAATATTTGCATTTTGCAGCTTTTGCAGCTTTCTGAAACATGTTATAAGAGTATCTCAAAATTTCATAAGAAACCTGCAATCTGTCCTTCTTCCATTTACGTTCAGCCTGTCTGCAAGTCCGTCTCAGAGTACGTGTAGTTTCAGTGTGCCAAGGCACAGGCACAGGCTTATGATTTTTATACTTCAAGGGGGCAATAGAATTCATGATGTCAGCACAGGTAGAATTAAAAAGATTAAGATGTGCATCAGCGTCCAGATTAAGCAGAGTAGATTCTGACTCCAGAGAGTTGCATACATCACGATAGGCTACAGAAAATTCTTCACTAGAATGTTGAGTAAGGGAGCGAGTCAAACGTGCCAGCGATGGATTTCTAAGGACTCGGCCCGTAAGAGGGACAGTGCAGAAGACCGGTCTGTGATCAGAAAAAGTTGCACTACTAATTTCAATATTTGAAATAGAAAAACCATGAGTTAATATCAGATCAAGCGTATGACCATGGATGTGTGTTGGACTGGAAACCCATTGAGTGAAGTCAAAGGACTCAATCAAATTTAAAAATTCTGCAGAGTATGGTTTAGAAGTACTTTGTACTTTTACATGTACATTGTACTTTTACATGTACTTTTGCACATATGCATTATTACCATGAACTTGTGTGTAAGTCGTTAAAGTGCATTTGAGCTGTACGTGTTTTGAGATTTGAAGCATGACCTTGGTGTTGCTAGTGCCATGATCTATCAACAGAGCTACAGGAAACATCAAATAACATCTCAGAACATTAGCCTGTAGATCTGAGAAGGGTTTAACATACACATATTTGTTTATTTGTTTCTTTATTTTAATTAATTTATGTTATTAATTCATTAATTTATTTATATTCATTTTTACCTTTCGTTTTAGACAGTGCCATGCTCTACCAATAGAACTACAGGAAATATAAATAGACAGATTTATTTATTTATTTTATTAATTAATTAATTAATTAATTTTATTAATTCATTCATTCATTTATTTATATTTATTTTTTACCTTTCATTTTAAACAGCACCATGCTCTACCAATAGAACTACAGGAAATATAAATTGACAGATTTATTTATTTATTTGTGTGTTATTTATTTATTTTACTTAATTTATTTAATTAATTAATTAATTCATTCATTCATTCATTCATTTATATTCATTTTTACCTTTCATTTTAAACAGCACCATGCTCTACCAATAGAACTACAGGAAATATAAATAGACAAAACATTTCAGAATGTTATACAACTGAGAGGGGGTGAATGTACATTTATGTATTTTTATTTTGTTTGTTTAGTTATTCATTTGTATTTATTTGTATTTATTTTTTTATTTACTTTTAATCACTATATTCTTTTTGTATTTTTTTTTTTTTTTTTCAATTCCGGGCCCATGGAAATTTTCTTTAACATTTTCTTTAATTTTTATTTTTATTTAAATTTGTATGTATTTTATTCATTTTATTTGTATTTTATTTGTATTTTATTCATTTTTATTTATTTTATTTTATATATGTTCAGTTTACACACACACACACACAGATGCAGGTTTTTCCATGATCTTAACGACGAATGACACTTTTCTCCTCCACCGTTTCTGAGTACGTGATCAGAACGACTCTCAACCTTTAAATGTTAAAGTGTTGTGAATAATGAATCACGCAGGGGGTGTTTTATATAATGTTTCTTCCCTCCTCCAGAATTTAGCTAAAAATAAAAGCAGAATCAATAATGCAGAAGCGTCTTCTGCAGAACTGAACATGAGCTTATGTTTATTATGAATATAGTCAGCGTTTAAATCCATCAACGTTTGGCCTGAACGTCCTTGAGTCTCTCAGCAGCCAATCAGCTTCACTCTTCCCATCAGGCCCGGCGACTCTTGTCTGCTTTCTCATGCGGCTGGACGTCAGAGCAGTTTGATGGGTGTTAAGTGGGGAGTGTTTTATATGTTTTAGCTCGTACAGGTTCAGTAAGTGGCGTTCTTGGCAGCGGCTGCAGCTTTATGGGCTTTACACACGCTGAAGGAGATCTGTGTGCTGCTCCAACTTTAAATCAGCTGAGAGAAGGAGAGACAGAGAGAGAGAGACATAGAGAAGCAGAGAGAGAGAGAGAGAGAGACAGAAAGTCTCAAACCACACTTAATCCTAAAACATACAGAAGATTGGTGAGGAATATTCTGAAATAAATAACACTTGAAGATAAACCTTTAAGATGAAAATTTGATTTTTTTTTTCAGGTGTACATGTAGTGTGCTAATTGTGGTTATACAGTATCTCACAGAAGTGAGTACACCCCTCACATTTTTGTAAATATTTTATTATATCTTTTCATGTGACAACACTGAAGAAATGACACTTTGCTACAATGTAAAGTAGTGAGTGTACAGCTTGTATAACAGTGTAAATTTGCTGTCCCCTCAAAATAACTCAACACACAGCCATTAATGTCTAAACTGCTGGCCACAAAAGTGAGTACACCCCTAAGTGAAAATGTCCAAATTGGGCCCAATTACCCATTTTCTCTCCCCAGTGTCATGTGACTTGTTCGTGTTACAAGGTCTCAGGTGTGAATGGGGAGCAGGTGTGTTAAATTTGGTGTTATCGCTCTCACTCTCTCATACTGGTCACTGGAAGTTCAACATGGCACCTCATGGCAAAGAACTCTCTGAGGATCTGAAAAAAAGAATTGTTGCTCTACATAAAGATGGCGTAGGCTATAAGAAGATTGCCAAGACCCTGAAACTGAGCTGCAGCACGGTGGCCAAGACCATACAGCGGTTTAACAGGACAGGTTCCACTCAGAACAGGCCTCGCCATTGTCGACCAAAGAAGTTGAGTGCACGTGCTCAGCGTCATATCCAAAGGTTGTGTTTGAGAAATAGACATATGAGTGCTGCCAGCATTGCTGCAGAGGTTGAAGGGGTGGGGGGTCAGCCTGTCAGTGCTCAGACCATACGCCACACACTGCATCAAATTGGTCTGCATGGATGTCGTCCCAGAAGGAAGCCTCTTCTAAAGATGATGCACAAGAAAGCCCACAAACAGTTTGCTGAAGATAAGCAGACTAAGGACATGGATTACTGGAACCATGTCCTGTGGTCTGATGAGACCAAGATAAACTTATTTGGTTCAGATGGTGTCAAGCGTGTGTGGCAGCAACCAGGTGAGGAGTACAAAGACAAGTGTGTCTTGCCTACAGTCAAGCATGGTGGTGGGAGTGTCATGGTCTGCACGAGTGCTGCCGGCACTGGGGAGCTACAGTTCATTGAGGGAACCATGAATGCCAACATGTACTGTGACATACTGAAGCAGAGACTGGGCCGCAGGGCAGTATTCCAACATGATAACAACCCCAAACACACCTCCAAGATGACCACTGCCTTGCTAAAGAAGCTGAGGGTAAAGGTCAAGCATGGCCAAGCATGTCTCCAGACCTAAACCCTATTGAGCATCTGTGCGGCATCCTCAAACGGAAGGTGGAGGAGCGCAAGGTCGCTAACCTCCACCAGCTCTGTGATGTCGTCATGGAGGAGTGGAAGAGGACTCCAGCGGCAACCTGTGAAGCTCTGGTGAACTCCATGCCCAAGAGGGTTAAGGAAGTGCTGGAAAATAATGGTGGCCACACAAAATATTGACACTTGGGGCCCAATTTGGACATTTTCAATTAGGGGTGTACTCACTTTTGTGGCCAGCGGTATAGACATTAATGGCTGTGTGTTAAGTTATTTTGAAGAGACAGCAAATTTACACTGTTATACAAGCTGTACACTCACTACTTTACATTGTAGCAAAATGTCATTTCTTCAGTGTTGTCACATGAAAAGATATAATAAAATATTTACAAAAATGTGAGGGGTGTACTTACTTCTGTGAGATACTGTGTGTATATGTATGTATGTATGTATGTGTGTATGTGTGTATATATATATATATATGTTAGTGCTGTCAATCGATTAAAAAAAATTAACTAATTAATCGCACATTTTTCTGAAATTAATTGCGATTAATCCCACCTCACATTAAAGTTTTTCAATATACTTTTATATTGCAATAATTTCACATTCAATGGTCAAATTAATGTACAAACAACATAAAGACAGTATATTTTCAATATTTGTTTAATGGCATATTTATTTTCATGACTGAAGGCCAGTATCACTGACACCAATTAATACTGATTTCCCTATAAAAATGTTTCCCCCTAATATTTAACCATTGACTATAGCCATGCAACATTACAATATAATTGAGAGCTATCAATTTGAACATTTATTAGACTTTAAAAAAAAAAATTCTAATTTAAGTGAACTTAAAACAATCTTCACATAAACCCATTATAATAAATGTCATATTACCTGTGCCCTTCAGCAGAAATACAAAAACTGAAATTGACACTAAATTAACACTAAATTCTAAATTAAATCTAGATGAATCCTTAAATCTATAAAAGCTATTTTTTCCTCTTTTTTTCTTTGTCCTTTGATTAATAGACTTCACAGCAGCTGGTTAAGTTATTTTGGCTGTTATTTCTTTAAGAGCTGCCGCTGAACATGACGCGAATCTGACACGCATCGTACTTTCTCTCAACCCTTTCTACCTTTTCTGACAGGTCTTAAAGTCTATTAATGAGCTGACGAGTTGATTCGAGTGTGTTAGATGAGGGAGACAATGCTGGCCTGCTCCAGGACAGTTTTGAAAACCATTTCAGAGACATGTCCTTAAATGTGACTCATATAAAATATATTACATGCATGCACAGTTTTAAGGTAGCTTTAATTGCCTTTTTGGTAACTTCATGACTTCACTGGCTACGTCATTGCATGCACATAGTTTATTTCACGCGTTGATATGAAATGATACAGGCTATGCGTGCGCCGGCACCTTTGTGCGTGCAGTTGAAGAGCGCGCGCTCCGAGCACAGTACAGTTTGACTCGCGCCTGCCCCTGAAGTAAAGTGGAGCACGCGTCTGAAACGTCTCCCATTTGATTTGATCGTAAAAACGTTATGCGACTGAATAAATGCACTTCTTGTCGAGAGAAAAAATGACAGAAACAGCAGTTATGAGTGGGATGGCCAACCCTAGCCCCACCCCTACGTTAATTGCATTAAATATTTTTAACGCGTTAAACTGAAAAAAATTAATTGCATGCGTTAACGCGCTAATTTTGACACCACTAATATATATATACAGATTATATAAACAGTTAAAAACATGTATAAATCTATATATCAAATAAAACATGATAAAATAAATAAAATAAAATATGTTTGTGTACAGTAAAGAGTGTGATAATTGTGTATATAATGCAATGTTTAAAATATTTTGTATATATTTTAGATTATACACAGGTTTATATTTCTTAATATTAATATTATATAAAGGTTTACATTGGTTTATATAGGTTTTTAATTATGTATATGTATTCTAATTTAATTATATGCACATATGCACAGATTTTTTAATTTTATGGGTAATAAATTTATAAATTAAAATACATACATTTTTTATTATGCTGTAATAGTTTTATATACACGTATACATGCACGTTTTATTATATGTATTTTTATATTGCAGTTTCTCACGTATATTTTATGTATTTTATTTAAAATACAGGTTTATTTAAGTTTATATAGGTTTTTAATTATGAAAAGTAATATATGTGCATATTACCTATACTTTATATGTATATTTATTCATTATATAGGTTTATAATTGTTTATATAATCTAAACTGTAATTTATGTATCTATTTGTTTTTGAGGTTGTAAATAAAACAAAGATTAGTGGAGTATGATTCATAATATGACTTTCTTCTTTAAAATTTATCATATAATTCAATGGTACTTGCCATTTCTTTGATATTAACTGAAATTTGATAGCAGTTTCTGAGTGAAAATTGTTTCTGCACCCGTTTTTCTTTCAGTATATATGTATATACACACACGCAGGTTTTTAATTACTCCTGTTATAGTGCACTATAGGTTTGTGTGACACATGAAGTGACTTGTTCGTGGAAATTCAGGGATGTTTCTGTGTGTGAAGCCACAGTTTCCCCTAAACTCTCAATCTCACTCTGATATCTGAGTTTCTCACAGCGCTTTCAGTCTGTGAAGCAGCAAACACATCCGCTGTGTTTGTTTTTATTTGATGTGATCTGCCATTGAACGTTGGGTCTGTTCTTCTGTTGTTCATGCTTGTAGATGCTGGTGACTTCAGGCAAACATTACTCACATTCTCCTCACAAAATGTAAAAATCTAGATTGAGTTGTTCATGTATTTCCTGATTTAGTCGCATTGACTGGCTGTGAGTGAGTGTGTGTTTTTGTGATGAGCATGTGAGACACACATACACACGTGTGATGGCGGTGATTGACAGGTGTGTGTTTGTGCAGGCTGGGACGGTGAGGGACTCGATGGCCAAATCTCTGTATGGCGCTCTGTTCGACTGGATCGTCTTCCGCACAAACCACGCACTGCTCTACAACAAAGACCTGGAGGATTCAGACAAGGTACACACACACACACACACACACACACACACACACACACACACACACACACAAACTAACACAAAATCACACAAACTCATAAAAACATAGACAAACTCACAAAACACACACAAACACAAATACTCACAAAACTCACAAATACACACACAAACTCACAAATATTTATAAAACCTTACAAATACTCATAAACACTCACACAAACACAAATACTCACAAACACTCACAAAAACACACAAATTCACAAACACACACAAACTCACAAACACTCACACAAACACAAATACTCACACTCACAAAAACACACACAAATTCACAAATATTTATAAAACCTTACAAATACTCATAAACACTCACACAGTCACAAAAACTCACAAATTCACAAACACTCACAGAAACTCACAAAAACACACAAACACTCATGCAAAGTCACAAAAACAAACACAAATTCACAAACACACACAAACTCACAAATACTCACAAACACTCACACAAACAAATGCTCACAAACACTCACACAAACTCACAAATACTCACAAACACTCACGCAGTCACAAAAACACACAAATTCACAAACACTCACACAAACACAAATACTCACAAACACTCACGCAGTCACAAAAACACACAAATTCACAAACACTCACGCAAATTCACACTCACACAAACTCACAAACACTCACACAAACACAAATACTCAAACACTCGCACAGACTCGCAAATACACAAACACTCAACACAGTCACAAAAACAAACAAATTCACAAATACTCACAAACACTCACACAAACTCACAAATACTCACAAACACTCACACAAACTCACAAATACTCAAACACTCAACACAGTCACAAAAACAAACAAATTCACAAACACTCACACAAACTCACAAATACTCAAACACTCAACACAGTCACAAAAACAAACACAAATTCACAAACACTCACACACTCACAAATACAAACACTCACACAAACTCACAAATACTCAAACATTCAACAGTCACAAAAACAAACAAATTCACATACTCACAAACACTCGCACAAACTCACAAATACTCAAACACTCAACAGTCACAAAAACAAACAAACTCACAAATACTCACAAACACTCACACAAACTCACAAATACTCAAACACTCAACACAGTCACAAAAACAAATTCACAAACACTCACACAAACTCACAAACACTCACAGAAACTCAAACACACACGAACTCACAAACACTCACAAATACTCAAACACTCAACACAGTCACAAAAACAAACAAATTCACAAACACTCACACAAACTCACAAACACTCACAGAAACTCAAACACACACAAACTCACAAACACTCACAAATACTCAAACACTCAACACAGTCACAAAAACAAACAAATTCACAAACACTCACACAAACTCACAAACACTCACAGAAACTCAAACACACACGAACTCACAAACACTCACAAATACTCAAACACTCAACAGTCACAAAAACAAACAAATACAAACTCACAAACACTCACACAAACTCAAACACACACAAACTCACAAACACTCACAAATACTCAAACACTCAACACAGTCACAAAAACAAACAAATTCACAAACACTCACACAAACTCAAACACACACAAACTCACAAATACTCAAACTCACAAACACTCAACACAGTCACAAAAACAAACAAATTCACAAATACTCACAAACACTCACACAAACTCACAAATACTCACAAACACTCACACAAACTCACAAATACTCAAACACTCAACACAGTCACAAAAACAAACACAAATTCACAAACACTCACACACTCACAAATACAAACACTCACACAAACTCACAAATACTCAAACATTCAACACAGTCACAAAAACAAACAAATTCACATACTCACAAACACTCGCACAAACTCACAAATACTCAAACACTCAACAGTCACAAAAACAAACAAACTCACAAATACTCACAAACACTCACACAAACTCACAAATACTCAAACACTCAACACAGTCACAAAAACAAACAAATTCACAAACACTCACACAAACTCACAAACACTCACAGAAACTCAAACACACACGAACTCACAAACACTCACAAATACTCAAACACTCAACACAGTCACAAAAACAAACAAATTCACAACCCTCACTGACAAAACCACCCTTCACACAATCTTAACTTACACATCACAAGCCTTGTGTGAATACTCAAACACTCAACACACTCACAAAAACACACAAACTCACAAACACTCACAAACTCAAAAAAACTCACACAAACTCAAACACACACGAACTCACAAACACTCACAAATACTCAAACACTCAACAGTCACAAAAACAAACAAATTCACAAACACTCACACAAACTCACAAACACTCACAGAAACTCAAACACACACAAACTCACAAACACTCACAAATACTCAAACACTCAACACAGTCACAAAAACAAACAAATTCACAAACACTCACACAAACTCAAACACACACAAACTCACAAACACTCACAAATACTCAAACACTCAACACAGTCACAAAAACAAACAAATTCACAAACACTCACACAAACTCAAACACACACAAACTCACAAATACTCAAACTCACAAACACTCAACACAGTCACAAAAACAAACAAATTCACAAATACTCACAAACACTCACACAAACTCACAAATACTCACAAACACTCACACAAACTCACAAATACTCAAACACTCAACACAGTCACAAAAACAAACAAATTCACATACTCACAAACACTCGCACAAACTCACAAATACTCAAACACTCAACAGTCACAAAAACAAACAAACTCACAAATACTCACAAACACTCACACAAACTCACAAATACTCAAACACTCAACACAGTCACAAAAACAAACAAATTCACAAATACTCAAACATTCAACACAGTCACAAAAACAAACAAATTCACATACTCACAAACACTCGCACAAACTCACAAATACTCAAACACTCAACAGTCACAAAAACAAACAAACTCACAAATACTCACAAACACTCACACAAACTCACAAATACTCAAACACTCAACACAGTCACAAAAACAAACAAATTCACAAACACTCACACAAACTCACAAACACTCACAGAAACTCAAACACACACAAACTCACAAACACTCACAAATACTCAAACACTCAACACAGTCACAAAAACAAATTCACAAACACTCACACAAACTCACAAACACTCACAGAAACTCAAACACACACAAACTCACAAACACTCACAAATACTCAAACACTCAACACAGTCACAAAAACAAACAAATTCACAAACACTCACACAAACTCACAAACACTCACAGAAACTCAAACACACACGAACTCACAAACACTCACAAATACTCAAACACTCAACAGTCACAAAAACAAACAAATTCACAAACACTCACACAAACTCACAAACACTCACACAAACTCAAACACACACAAACTCACAAACACTCACAAATACTCAAACACTCAACACAGTCACAAAAACAAACAAATTCACAAACACTCACACAAACTCACAAACACTCACACAAACTCAAACACACACAAACTCACAAATACTCAAACTCACAAACACTCACACAGTCACAAAAACACACAAATTCACAGACACTCGCAAAAAATACACATACACACTCAAACTAACACAAATACATATACACACACACTCATGTCATCTGCAAATCATCACAGCAGCTCCACACCACAGTATTTCAGATGTATTATTATGCTGTATGAAAGGTGTGTGTTTTTCACACATTTGCACAATAGCTAGTAATAATCCCAGTGCACACATTTTCTCCCATTATTGGCAGTTTCTATCTAGTACACTTTAATGACTGAATGTTCATCAGTGTCTCTGAGCTCCCTGATCAATAAAGCGATCAGCTGGTCGTAATGGTCCTGAGAGTCGTGATGATGCGGTGAAATCATGTGCGTTCAGTTTCACATTGGCCTGATGTGCGTTTCAGATCCTGTCCATCGGCGTGCTGGACATCTTCGGCTTCGAGGACTACGAGAACAACAGCTTCGAGCAGTTCTGCATCAACTTCGCCAACGAGACGCTGCAGCATTACTTCAACCAGCACGTCTTCAAGCTGGAGCAGGTAACACATCTGACGCTTCAGCTCTGGATCTGATCACACGAGCGCCGTCGTTTGCTCTGTTTGTGGAGGCGTAGCTCGTATTGAAACGCTGGTTCTGCGCTCACATCTTCACAAGCCTGAAGTGTGTTTACATCTGATCTTTTATGTGTGTTTAATAGGAAAATTGTGTTTATTTAAAGAAAAATTCAAGGAAAAAATGCATTGTTTTTCTGTGAACTACTCCGGGGTTATTATAGTTCGTTACAACTGATTCAAACTAAAACCATTAAAACATTTTGTTAATATAAATAAATGATAACTGAAACAATTTAAAATATTTTAATAAGTAAGCTTATTTGATTTCAGCTAGTTGTCAAGGCACTTCTTATTTTCGTTTAGTTCAATTTGATGTATTAAAATACGTAAAAATGAAAAGAAAATAATAAAAATTGTAAGTTATATAAAAAAAAATTATTAATTTCTTTTTTTATTTTAGTGAATAAGTTCATTTTATACAAGAAAATTGAAAGATCTTTACACTTTCAAAATTTGAGCATAAAAAAACTTTATAGACTTTATTTAAAGTCTTTATTTAAATGTTAAAATAAAGGTAAAGTTGCATTGGCAACTAGCTGAAATTTTAAAGTTTAAATTTATTATGTACTTTATTTCAGTTCATGTTTATTTTAATGTTTATCTCAAGTGACATTTTTTTCAGTGGTTTTAGTTTTAGTTTCAGTTAACTATAATAATTATAACCCTGATTGAAAGGATACAAGTTTATTATAAATAAATATCAAATATTCGTTTTCAAAAATAGTTTTTGATTTTAGTGAAGTTCATTTTATGCAAGAAAATGTAAGTTTTTTTTTTTTTATTTAATTTTTTGACATTTTCATAATACGACCATAAAAAACTATATAGACATATTTAAAAAGAAATACTATATTATTGAAATTATAGAAATTAAATTACATGCCTGAAAAGGATATTATTCATAAGTATCAAACATCAGTTTTCAAAATTTGTTTTGTATTTTAGTAAAGTTGTTCATTTTATATATTATAAACTTAAATATTTTTATTATACTTGTATTTTTATTATTGCTATGATGATTATGATGATGATTGCTGTTGTTGTTGTTGTTGTTTGTTATATTGTATTTATTTTCTGAAACACTTTGAGTTGCAATTTATGTTTGGAAGGTACTATTAAAATAAAATAAAATAATAATAATAATAATAATTAATATAATAATAATAATAATAAAAAATAAAAATAATTAATATAATTAAATTAAATTAATAATTTTAAATAATTTTAAAATAATAATAATAATAATAATATTGTTGTTGTTGTGGTTAGTATAAAACAATATTCTAATTTCTGCAGAAATAATAAAAAATATTAAAAGACCTAAAACTGAAAGTTAGTAATGTTGTTATTAGTGTATATTATACCAGATTAAATATAGTAATTATTATATTTGATACTGTATTTATATTCAGACCTTTGAAACATTATTCATAAGTAGTGAGTAATGCTGAAGGTTAGTTCTAGTTTGCGGTGTGTGTTTGGTCTGTCAGGAGGAGTATCGGTCGGAGGGCATCAGCTGGCACATGATCGACTACATCGACAACACGGCCTGCATCAACCTCATCAGCAAGAAGCCCACTGCGCTGCTCCACCTGCTGGACGAGGAGTGCAAGTGAGTCTCAGTCACATCTGAACCGCATCTGACTCAACCAGCTTCAGTCACAGATATCATGTGATTCACTCAGATTTCTTTGTGTTTTACATTATTAAAGTATCCTTGTTGTGGATTTCACAGAAATGTTTAGCAAATATAAGCTAGAAGCCGATTACATGGATTTAGTCACACTAACGTTTATTTAATTCTTTAATATCGTTATCTTTGTTGTTTGTTATATTGTTATAACATCATAAAATTTGATAGCCACCACAAGTATTAAAATCAGATTTATTTTTGTGTAATTAAGATGATATTATAGTTTTATTAATATTTTGAATTAGTTCTTTTGATATATATTTTCCATTTTCATTTTAGTTAAAGTTTTAGTAATTTTGCTGCATTTTTGCAATTTTTATTAATTTAAATTTAATTGCCGTTTTTATTTATTTATTTTTTAAATGTGTGTGTAGTTTTTATTTATTTTTATTTTAGATTTTTATTTAAAATTGACTTACATTTTTTATTTATTTTCTTGTTTTCCTTTTCAATTTATCTGAAGTTTTGTTCTCATTTTGCTGTGTTTTTGTAATTTTTATCATCATTTTTAATTTATTTATCTTTTTTTTTTTTTTTTTTTTTTTTATTCTCTGGATAGTTTTAATTAATTTTTATTTTATGCTCATATTATAAAAATGTAAGAAACTTTAACTGTTCTTGTATAAAATGAACTACTTTACTAATCAAATACTGCAATTATTTATATATTTATATATTTACCATTAGTATATTTACTGATCAAATTTTGAAAACTATTATTTGATATTTCTTTGTAATATACTATATGCATTTGTAATATATTTTTATATACACACTTTTATTTCAGGTTTAAATTCATTTTTATTTCAGTTAATGTCTGTTTAAATGTTTATTTTATTTCAAGTAATGAAAATGATTTTTTATGGTTTTAGTTTAACCATAAAAACCCTGACTAAAAGAATAAAAGCCTGAAAAGTTTATTATATATAAATATCAAATATTAGTTTTCAAAATTAGTTTTTGATTTTAGTAAAGAAGTTCATTTTATACCGGAAAATTTTGACATTGTTTTCAGAATATGAGCAATAGAGTGTTAATAGATACATTATTGTTAAAAATCTATTTCTGTTTAGTAATTTCTGTCATAAAATGGTGATGAATTATTGCAGACTGGAGTGTTTGATCAGGTATGGCTGTGAATGTTGTTCTTCTGGTTTGCAGTTTTCCGCAGGCGTCTAATCAAACGCTGCTGGATAAGTTTAAGCGGCAGCACGAGGGAAACGGCTACATCGAGTTTCCCGCCGTTATGGAGCCGGCGTTCATCATCAGACATTACGCTGGCAAGGTCAAATACAGCATCAAGGTGAGAGATCTCTTCTGCTTCAGCGTTTGTGTGTGTGTGTGATTAAGTGAGCATTTGCATATGTTACACACACACACACACACACACACACACACACAGTGACCTAATTCTGTGCTTTAATCTGATTGGTTGGATCGTGTGTATCTGGAGCACATGTTTGGCAGAGAGGGTTAAATCTACACACTTCACACACACACACACACACAGATGCACGCTCACACACACACGCTCGCACACGCACACACACATGCTCACACACATACACTCACGCACACACACGCTCACTCGCACACACACACATGCTCGCACACTCACTCACTCACACACACACACACTCACACACACACACACACACACACACACGCTCGCACACACGCTCGCACACACTCACACTCACACACGCACACACACACATGCTCACACACACACACACACACAAGCACACACACTCACACTCGCACACACACACACTCACACACACACACACGCTCTCACACGCTCGCACACACTCACACACACACACACTCACACACACACACACACACACACACGCTCGCACACACGCTCGCACATGCTCACACACTCACACTCGCACACACACACTCACACACACACAATCACGCTCACACACACACACACACACACACACACACACACACACACACACAAGCTCACACACACACGCTCGCACACACGCTCGCACACACTCACACTCACACACGCACACACACACATGCTCACACACACACACACACACATGCTCACACACTCACACTCGCACACACACACACTCACACACTCACACACACACACGCTCTCACACGCTCGCACACACTCACACTCACACACGCACACACACACATGCTCACACACACACACACACATGCTCACACACTCACACTCGCACACACACACTCACACACACACAATCACGCTCACACACACACACACACACACACACAATCACACGCTCACACTCACACACGCACACTCGCGCGCGCACACACGCACATGCTCACTCACACACTCACACACACTCACACTTACACACGCACACACACACATGCTCGCTCACACTCACACTCGCACACACACGCTCACACACACACACACACACACGCAAGCTCGCGCACACACACGCACGCTCACTCACACACTCACACACACACACACACACACACATGCTCGCGCACACACTCACAATCACTCACAATCTCACACTCTCTTTCTCACACACACACACACACACACACACACACAGAATCACACTCACACACACTCACGCTCACACACACACACATGCTCACACACACACACACTCACAATCACGCTCACAATCTCACACTCACACACACACGCACACTCACTCACACACTCACACTATCACGCTCACACACACACACACACACACAATCACACGCTCACACTCACACACGCACACTCGCGCGCGCACACGCACATGCTCACTCACACACTCACACACACTCACACTTACACACGCACACACACACATGCTCACTCACACTCGCACACACACGCTCACACACACACACACACACACACGCAAGCTCGCGCACACACACGCACGCTCACTCACACACACACACACACATGCTCGCGCACACACACTCACAATCACTCACAATCTCACACTCTCTTTCTCACACACACACACACACACAGAATCACACTCACACACACTCACGCTCACACACACACACATGCTCACACACACACACTCACAATCACGCTCACAATCTCACACTCACACACACACACGCACACTCACTCACACACTCACACTTTACAATCACGCTCACACACACACACACACACACAATCACACGCTCACACTCACACACGCACACTCGCGCGCGCACACACGCACATGCTCACTCACACACTCACACACACTCACACTTACACACGCACACACACACATGCTCGCTCACACTCACACTCGCACACACACGCTCACACACACACACACACACGCAAGCTCGCGCACACACACGCACGCTCACTCACACACTCACACACACACACACACACATGCTCGCGCACACACACTCACAATCACTCACAATCTCACACTCTCTTTCTCACACACACACACACACACACAGAATCACACTCACACACACTCACGCTCACACACACACACAAGCTCTCGGATTTCATCAGAAATATCTTTGTGTTCTGAAGATGAACGAAGGTCTTGTGTTTTTGGAAAAACATGAGGGTGAGTAATTAATGACAGAATTTTCATTTTTGGGTGGACTATCCCTTTAATTTTATCTGAAGTTTTAGTAATTTTGTTGTGAGTTTTTGTCATTTTTAGTAGTTTTTTTCCCAATATGTTATGTTTATATTATTTTAATTTTTCAGTTTTAGTTACTTCAGTACATCAAGTTCAAAATGAAAACAGCAAATGTTGCCTTGTCAGCTAGCTGAATAATCTAAAATGAAATAATGTTTTATATTTTATTTTATTTCAGTTGATGTTTATTTAATTTCAAGTAATGAAATTAAAAAATGAAAGCTTTTTTAAATGTTTGTTTTGTTTTGTTTTTTGTTTTGTTTTAGTTAATTATAATAACCCTGGTTTGAAATAGTGTTATTTTAGTATCTTTTGAAAAACTATTATAGTTTCTGTTAATATTATAAATTAGATTTTATGTTTATATTTTCCATTTTCATTTCAACTCTATTTAAAATTATAAAATAATATCGTTTTATTCATTTTTATTTCAGTTTTAGTTATTTCAGTACAACAAGTTAAACAAAATGAAAGGACAAATGTTGCCTTGTTTTTTGTGTTTTATTTCAAGTAACGGAAACGCTTTTTAAAAATATTTGTAGTTGTAATTAACTATAATTAACCCTGGTTTGAAATAGCAGACTAATTTAACTGTTTCTACAGTATGCATGATGAAAATGCTGTAAAACACAAATTATAATGTTTAAACTCCCTTATATGTTAATATGCATTTTTATTTAAAACATATGTATTTGGCGCGTCCGCTGTGTGGCGCAGGATTTCCGGGAGAAGAACACGGATCACATGCGTCCGGATATCGTGGCTCTGCTGAAGAGCAGCCGAAACGCTTTCATCTGCGGCCTGATGGGAATCGACCCGGTGGCCACCTTCCGCTGGGCCGTGATCCGCGCCTACTTCCGAGCGCTCGTCGCCTTCAGAGAGGCCGGGAAACGCCACAAGGAGAAGAGGACCACGAGCGGTGAGAAACACCCGCATTCACTCAACAAACCCAAACTAAACTAAACCAGATCCTGTAACGCCGCTGTGAGACGCAAACGCTTCTCACAATCACACGAGCCTGAATTAACTACCCATGATGCAACACTTCTCTAGTATTTATCACCACAGAGACGATGCAGACGCTCTCGTAACAATAAAATATGCATCCGTGAAGACAGAAAAACATCCCTGTGATTTTATTCACAATGTTTACATTAAAATTACATTTAATTTAAAACTAATGTATTTTTTTTGTTTGCAAACAATGACAGAAACAACAGAAGATAATAATAATTGTGTAATAAATTGTGTAAATAATGAAAATCATTACAAATAATAACAATTTTAATAATATATCTATACATTTATAATAAAAAGACATTTAAAAAATGTAAACCTTTTTTTAAAAAAGTACATTTCAGTGTGTAATGTAACATTTAAAAAAAAAATACTCAAGAACATTTATTTAAATACAATTTTCTTAATTATATATGTATTTGTAATACATACTGTATTGTAATATTTATTTTATTTTTTGACATTATTTGTGGTAGTTTGTGTTCATTTTATATACATTTATAAACAATGTTTATTTTTATGTTTACTTTTCATATATACAATTAAAAATAAAATATAACCACAGGTATTTACTGTTTATTATTTACTTTGTAAAATAAACACAAAAATATACAAAAATGTTTATATATAACATACAAGTAAGCATTTTAAAATATAAATAATCACTTTTTTTATTTGCACCTCAGGTATTTCTATAGCATATGTGTTGTTGGTTTGTGGAGCTGCAGGTGTGTTCAGATGTTCAGACACAGTTGTGATAGTTTATCACATGCGTTTGTGAACATGTGCGTTGTTGTTTTATTAAAGTGTTTGTTGTTGCAGAATCACTCGACCAGCAAAAACAACAACTGCAGACGACGACACTAAAACATTCATGAGCGACACATTCAC
>JAFVLL020017116.1:0-87384 GCA_021397915.2 Tor tambroides
TCTGTTAATAAATATCATATTCTTGATATTAAGCTGTTTCCGCGAGTCCTTAAAATTGACTCTTCCGCATCCCAGTAAGATGATGCGGCCGCTCGAACGCAACAATATTCAAATCAATCCCAGTGGCTTGGCAACTTCTCCCAGTGCTCTCAATGCGGGCCATTTGCATGCGCAATATAGGCTATACTCTCAAAATATTATAACTTTAATTTCTACAATTTAAATTCTCGAAACATTTCGACTTTATTCTCGTAGTATTTCGACTTTATTCTCGTAGTATTTCGACCTTATTCTCGTAATTTCGACTTTATTCTCAAAATATTACGACTTTAATCTCGTAATCTTAAATTTTTTTTATTTTTTAACGAGGCACTAAAACACCGTCATAGAAAACAGATGTGCTGCTTAATATATTTGCAAAAACTGTGTCACATTTTTTCAGGATTCTTCAATTAATAAAAAGATCAAAAGAACAGTATTTATTTGAAACAGAAATCTTTTGTGACATTGTAAATGTTTTACTGTCAATATAATGTGTTCTTGCTAAATAAAACTTTTTTAAAATGAAATAAAATAAAATAAATAAATATTTCTTTAAAATAATCTTGCTGAACCCATGCAAGCTTATGCATGGTATTGTATAACTTTTTTTTAGTTTTTAATAATTCATTTTAAATGGTATATGATATGATATATGAATTTTTATTATGATAATATTTAGTATGATAAAACTGCATGCATATAAATGATAAAAATCACCACAGGCATGTCTCACACATTGTAATGCACGCATTTATCAAATAGAATGATTCTTTTGTCAAGACAATATAATGGCTAATAACTGATAAAAGACCAAATGATAACATCTGATAACTGCTTTAAAAGAAAGTCCATCAGCATTCACCCACATTTACACAAAAATGAACCACAAATCACTCAAAATCTCACATTTCATAACAGGGTTTTGAAATAACAACAATACTCAGTAAGCAAAGTCTCCTAAATGCTTGCTTTCTGCCAAATAAAACAAATTTTGCAATGGGATCAGGTTCTGATGACTAAGAGTTAGGAAAGACAATTTAGTTATAAAATGTATAATATCATTTAAAACCCATTTGGGGAAAAATCTAGCTTTCTGTTGTGGGACCACAAACCCAGGCCTTCAGTGTTTCTGTCACACAGTCAAGCGTAGGACAGCTGGCAACCGAGAGTGTGCGTGAAGTGTTAAGTAGGTTCTGGTGATATGTTTTGTTATTTGATAAAACTCATTTCCTGTTTACAGCCACAGAGCTTGCTGAGCTGTTTTTTTTGTCACATCACCTCAAGAGTAATTGTTGTTTACACAAAACGAGTCATGGCATGCGTTTCTTTTCCGGACGCGTCTGGATAAGCAAACGTTCAGAAACAAACATTGCCTGTTTGTGGTGAGTGACACCATAACAATACACTTCTTTAACAACAGCAATAAAATAAAAAAAATGAAATAACGAGAAGAATCATTACAGCCATTCCTAAGAACCAAATTTTAGAGACCACAATCGCAAAAAAATCCCTATGATCTCTGAATTGTCCATATGGTATAAGATTGTACAAACATCCTAATGCAAGACATCCAGATCAGATCAAATCCCTTCACAATCGACACATATTTGCGTGACAGCGCAACAGTAACACTGAGAGAACGGGTCATGGGTTAACTGTGTGCTGTAAAAAGACCCATGCGAATGAATAATAATAATAATATTTTTCTACTGAAGAAACACGTGTTGCCACACTTCATAATGTCTTCGTTCTCAGGGCAGGGACGATTTGCTCCCATTGCATGGGCTGTGCTGTTTTAATGTTTCGCATCATAAGCACATGTTGCTAACTGCTGTGGTTGACGCACATATATATGCACCGCAGATGGAGTCCTTCAGTCAGTGACAAATAGCCAATTAGACTCGCGTAAAATTGAACCCATATGTATCAAAGAAGCAAACTAGATGTTTCCATGCTGTATGTTTGCTAAAATGTATATTACACAATGTTATATCAGGTCAATGAGAATTTTTTTTTTTTTTTGACATTTGAAACTACAGTTCATTACCATCCCAATACAAAACAGTGCACTTAAAGGGATAGTCCACCCAAAAAAGAAAATTCTGTCATTAATTACTCACCCTCATGTCGTTCCAAACCCGTAAGACCTTCGTTAATCTTCGGAACACAAAGTAAGATATTTTTTAGGAAATCTAAGAGCTTTCTGATCTTGCATAGACAGCAATGCAACTAAAATGTTCCCAGGCCCAGAAACGTATCAAGGACATTGTTAAAATAGTCCATGTGACATCAGTAGTTCAATCGTAATTTTCAAAGCTGTGAGAATATTTTTTGTGTGCAAAAAAAAAAAAAAAAAAAAAAAAAAAAACGACTTCATTCAACAATTCTTCTCCTCAAAATCACGTCTACTGCCATTATCGAGAGTACTTCTGCACGTAAACAATGCATACGTGTGATGCTGCTGACGTAGAACACTGTATGCACTAAGTCTTGTTTACGTGCAGAGGAACGCACGCACATGCAGCATGGTACTTGACGCGAAGTAGAAGAATTGTTGAATGAAGTCGTTATTTTTTTTTTTTTTGTACACATTAAGTATTCTCGTAGCTTCATAAAATTGCGGTTGAACCACTGATGTCACATTGACTATTTTACCGAAATCCTTAGTATCCTTAATAGGTCTGGGAACATTTCAGTTGCATTGCTGTCTATGCAGGGTCAGAAAGCTCTCGGATTTCATCACAAATATCTTAATTTGTGTTCTGAAGATGAATGAAGGTCTTACAGGTTTGGAATGACATGAGGGTGAGTAATTAATGAGAGAATTTTCATTTTTGGGTGAACCATCCCTTTAAATACATCACTCTTCTCACAAAAGCAGTGGGAATTTACTGTACAGTATTTATGAATCCTTGCTTCAGGTTTCATACTATCCTTGGGGTTAACAATGAATCTCAACAAGCTAACAAGTTTTTCTTGAATTTGACCTTTTGAACTATAAAGGCAGGAATGAAACAGTCTCTTCTTCACTCCAGCTGACGCGGTTCCCAGCTGACTTTTTTCCCTCAAATGCTGAAACGACTGTTTACACAACACACTTAGTCTCCGTGACTGTCCAAAGCATGTGAATATGAGGCACACGATTGGGTGTCTTGATGCTAAGCATCGAGACTGCACCATTTCACACTGTACAAGTTTGGCACCGCAATGAGTGGTTAACACCACAAAAGCGGCGCTAACCGGAGCAGGGCTTTAAACCGCAGGTAAAAAGTGCTAAATTACGTTTCTTTACCTGGGGTTAAAAGCTGGGTTTGGAACAACAATAACCCGGGATCAGTGCTGGGTAGTAACTGATTACATATAAGTTTGATTTACGTACTCAGATTCAAAAAAATTAAGTTCTTGTAAACTGATTATATTACATTTTAAAATGCTTGTAATCAGATTACATTTACTTTATGAATTACATGATTACATATTATTCACACAATGGCAGTAAATTATTTAGAATTCATTGATCATCCCTAATTCTTCTTTTTTCCTTTCTAAAAATCCTACTGTCTGTCATACCATTTAGCTTTGACTATATGCACAATATATTGGTCATGTAAATGCTCCTAAATTTGGGGGGAAAACAATATATATGAAACATATGAACGGTAAGTTAGATAAAAAGTAATCTTAAAGTAATCTAAAAAGTAATCCGAATACATTACCTAAAATGAGTATCATAGATTACGTTACTAACTACAATTTTTATCATGTAATCTGTAATCAGTAACGGATTATATTTTGTAAGTAATCTACCCAGCACTGCCGGGGGTTAAGCATGGCGTGAAAAGCCCTATACAGTATTATGATTTTCCTGGTCATATATTGTGACGCTTACACTGACAGACTGCTGATCCTCACCTCGGCTGATTGAGCTTGTTGTTGTGCAGATGGTTGTGGAGGCTGATGCTGCAGTGTCTGCTGGGCTGCTCCAGAGATAAGGCTCTGCTACAGGATTCATCCTCCTCTGGGTATGCTGTAAACCAGCAGGGAACAGGAGATTTGTTTATAATTACATCACAGTTACTTCTCCTAGACAGCAATGCAATTAAATGGAAAGCAAAAAGATACTTTAAGTTTCTTGCAATCAAGTATAAGATTTCAATATAAACTCAAACATTGATGGCAATAGGAAACGTTGGTAAAACTTTCTATTTGTTATCATTAGTTAGCTGCATTAGTTAACATGAAAAATACTTTAAGTAAGATTAATAAATGTTTCCAATGTTATTTTCAACATTCACTAATACATTGTTAAAACCAAATGTATCAGTTAACATTATTTAATGGACCTAAGCAAACACAAACAATGAACAGTTGAAATTTTATATAAGTATTATATAAGTAACACTATAAGTAGGATTAATGAATATTGCAACAAATATTACTCGTTCCCCCGGTTTCACAGACAAGGCTTAAGCCTAGTCCCAGACTAAAATGTAAGTCTGAGCTGTTTCAACTGAAAGAAACTGGCACTGATTGATCTTAAAATATATCAATGCCTTTGTTTTGTCTCAAGATGGACACCAGTAATGTTTTCGTCTAAGGTACATTTATAAAAATGACTTAAATGTCCTAATTGAACTATGGCCTAATCCTGGCTTAGTCTAAGCCCTGTCTGTGCAACCAGGCCATTGTCAGTTAATGTTAGTTAATGCATGAACTAATGGTACCTAATGGGACCTTCTTGTAAAGTGTTTCCAAAATAACAAACTGGAGTAAAGGCGACTGAAAAATTAGCTTTACCATCACAAAAATAAATTACATTTTAAAATACATTAAAAAAGAAAAATAAATTAAATTGTAATAATATTTCACAATATTTCTGTTTTTTTAATCAGATAAATCCTCCAGATAAAGGCTCACTAAGAGACTTCTTTCCATCACGTTAAAAGAAAATGTACATACCTCAAACTTTTGAATGGTACTGTTCATCTAAGATCAACTTATCTACGCCATATTATACACATTAATTTTATAATTCCATATTGTTTAATTTGTTGCAGTCTACTAAGGGATTTTAGGAGATGATGAAACATACCAAAACCTTCAATTTGTTTCCAAAAAAGAACAACAACATTTTGCTGTGAGAAAAAAAAGAGACATGAGAGCATATCCAGTCAAATAATATTAATTGTGTAGTTTAAAACACATATCACATGATGTTTGTAAAATTGTGTAAAGTCTTGCTCATTCTTATAATCTGGGTTCATTGAGAGAATATTAACCTGTTAAAAACCGAACAAGAAGTGAATGCCATAACATTTCTGTTTAATTTCTCTTATTTTTCCTGATTGATCAAAGTCAGAATGAATAATGCTTTTAGTTTGGCTTACTGATGTTAAATATCTCTCAGTGTTATTCTTCATTCGAAACACATAGCTGTTTCTTTCTTTTTCGTCAGAATCAGACTGAAATATCTGTGGCTTCTGTCTGCCTTCCACATCTCTTAGAAAAATCGCGAGCAGTCTAAGGCAATTAATGCGGACTGCCCTCATGGATTTTCACTTCAGGTGTTGACTAAAGGAGCCCTGCGCTGTCTGACAGCTTCTTGACTCCGTCTCAAGCATCTGAAGGAAAAGTGGCTGGAATGGAAAAGATTCTGGAGTGTGAGAGACATGCGTGGGGTGGCTGCTTGCCCACGGTGGGTGCCCAGTGACTGCGCAAACACTGCTCTTTTGAGCTCGTCGGAACAGCTGATGTCAGAAATAGTGCGCAGTGTAAATGATGGGTATAGGGAAATGAGGATGGGAGTGGACGGGGCTCACTGGTCTGAGCACATTCTCCCCGGACACATCTGTAATGCTAAATGGCATGCACATATAAACAATTTTTTCTGTACACTGGTTAAAAACGGATAGTGGCTGGAATTATACAGACTGCTTGTGTGCAGGATTATACAATGTCATCTTTCACTAGGATTGGGTTCTTTTACACTACCGTTCAAAAGTTTGGGGTCAGTATGATATTTTTATTTTTTTATTTTTTGTTTTGGAAGAAATTCGGAAGAATGCATTAAAGCGATCAAAAGCCAGTAAAGACATTTATAATGTTACAGAAGATTTCTTTTTCAAATAAATTATATTCAACAAAGAATTTTAAATCCTTTTTTAAAACTGTAATATTTCATAATTTCTTTTTTTTTTTTCTTGATCAAATAAATGCAGCCTGGGTGAACATAAGGGATTTCTTTCAAAAATATTACAAAATATTACTGACTCTATACTTTTTAAGAGTAGTGTATCTCATTACATACATACTTTTTAAATCCATAATTAATTTACATTTTAATGCTAATTTATGATTATTTCTTAACAGAGAATCCCACCCTCAAACTTTTGCATTGTACTGTATATATCTTTAGCTTGACTATCATGACAAAAAAAATTAGGTTTAGTTTTATGCGGAGTTAGAAATACATTATAAAAAGATTTGAATTTTGTGTTTTGATAAAATGTATATTTTATGTATTTATGTATATTTGTTAGGGATGCAACGATACCACTTTTTCCAGTACTCGCCCGATACCGATACTTTTGTTTTTGGTACTTGCCGATACCGAGTACCGATACTTTCATTGCATTTGTAATTTTTTTAAATATTGGGTACAGAAACCAAAAGAGTATGTATAATGTCAATTGATTAACTTCATTTATCAAATAGATACTGTCAAACCAAAATTTATTCAGACACCTTCAACATTTCTCACATTATCAGCTAGTTTCACTTTCGCCAGAAAGTCGTGTATGCTTAAGGTTGAAAATAAATTATGTTTATAGTGAATGCCCCTATAAATTGTCTTATATTTACGATTTAGTTTTAATCCAAATGATGCGTGCTATGTGAGCGAACATCAATAAAGATCACACAACACAACGGCGTTTGGTATCGGGGCATTTTAACGAGTACGAGTACAGGAGCTCAGTATCGGGCCGATACCCGATACCAGTATCGGTATCGGTGCATCCCTAATATTTGTGGAAGATTTAAATTTTAATTACTTTTTTGTTGCTGTTGTCTGATTCATTTTAGAGGTAAAATTACCTGTAAATATTCAAATTATAAAATTGAAATTATTTTTAAAAAATTCAAATTGTAAAATGTTGAAAATTTTCATTCCTAAAACTAATGCAAAATCCTAAATGCTCAAACTTTTGGCCAAAAAATTGTGTCAGAGAACTGTAACACAATGAATACAATACAAAAACTTTAAAATAAACCATAAAAATAAATTGTATTAAATGCCACATGTATAAAATTCAAATGTGCAAATTCTTTTTCAAAGTATTTTTGTCATTTTTCCAGAAAGATATTAAGATAAACAAAACATAGGGCCTTCTGCAAAATATATGTACTTTACAAGCTGAAAAGACCAGCTAAGACCAGCATGAATGTCTAACCAGATGCTAGAGTCTTTCTGAGAAAAGCTGTCAAGAGGATGCCAGGACCATCATCAAAAACACAATATAGAAATGACCAGCATCTGGCACGCTTTGCTTCCTTCAGTTTTACAGCAGGCAAAATATCTCGCAGGCCTTCCAAAGTCAAAAGCCCAACTCGGGATAGACCATAAGCTATTGGGAATACACCTACCAGTAAAACGCTCCTGATGAATCTCACTGAGGGAGGCAGGACGCCTATGGTCTGGACTCTGTACTGAAGGAGCAGAGCCATGGAGATGCTGCAAGCCAAGGCACACATCCACAACTTCCTGCTCCACCTTGTGTATGTGGACCTGTCAAGATACAGAAAACATATGCATAAAATGTACAGCACTGATTTCCTACTCTGATAAAGCAGACACCACACCATAACACAATAACTAGACATCAAAATCGGGTCATTAAGACTATGATCTGTGACAGATGGATTTGGCTCAACTAAGTCAAAAACAGAAAATAGAGTGTGAAAACTGATATAAAATCAATGAAATTCAACTAAAAGAAATGTGAAGCCTTTTTCTCAGTTCCAGTGTGGGCACATTTACTGCATTTTGCCTTTGTAGAAAAGTTCCGCAAGGATGTACTGCTTGACTGTGAGAGCGGCAAAATCTCACTGAGGCTGAAACAACTTTCTGTTGTTGATTCATTTGAGCATTCAGTGGAGCTGCTGAGCATGTTTGCTATTTGCATGTCACATCTGGCCTCTTGAGGAATAGCGCTGCACTGCTTATTAACTGTATTACGGGAACACATGTGTTCTTGCTTAGAAGGCCAAAGCCATGGGAATACACAAAGATCTCCTTCATTCTCCTTTGTTTGGAAAGCAGGAACAGCCCATAAAACAATAAGCCTTTTCATCAAAGATCTCTGGGATGAAGATTACTGATGAAGTTAATGCATTAAACGATGTGACTTCATTTATTATCAGGTCATTAAGAGCATCTAATTAGTTGCATGTTGCATCTGCATGCATTTTTGTTTTAGGTTATTAAGTTATCGAATGAGGCTGAGGTTGTTGTAAGAGTCTCTTGATACAAAACTAACAAACACTTGAAATTGTTACCTTGTCCTGTGCCTGCAGGGTTTTACTGGAGTGGACCTTGACGTGTTTGCGCAATGAGCTGGGGTCGGTGTAACGTTTGGTGCACCCTGGGAGCTGACATGCATACGGTTTCTACAAAAAACGGCGTATAAAATAAGGAAGCAAGAGGAACAGCAGAAGAGACAAAGGTAAATTAGTCATTCAAATGTGTAATGAACAATGAACTGAGGAAGAATGCACATGTATAGAATGTATACATTTATAAATAAATATCATTACATTTTTTGAGGGTGGTCAAACCCAATGACATTTTACAATCTGAGCTAACTTTGCCTTGTCATAAGGAGGCCAAATTATCAGATATATTAAAGGAACACTCCACTTTAAAAAAAAAAAAAAAAATAGGCTCATTTTACAACTCCCCTAGAGTTAAACAGTTGAGTTTTACCATTTTTGAATCCATTCAGCCGACCTCCGGGTCTGGCGGTAGCACTTTTAGCTTAGGTTAGCATAGATCATTGAATTGGATTAGACCATTAGCATCTAGCTCAAAAATGACCAAAGAGTTTCGATAATTTTCCTATTTAAAGCTTGACTCTTCTGGCGTAATAATCAAGGAACTTTGCTGCTGTACTACTTTCAGGTGCTGCGTAATATCATTGCGCCTGCTGCACCCATGGTACGGCAGCAAAGTTCCTTGATTATTACACTGGAATGAGAGTATAGTTCCTAGCCATGTCAGCCTAGAAAATCACAACTTTTCATTTTCCGTCAGTCTTAGTACACGATGTAACTGCAGAAGAGTCATTTTAAAATTATCAAAACTCTTTGGTCATTTTTGAGCGAGATGCTAATGGTCTAATCCGATTCAATTATCTATGCTAAGCTACGCTAAAAGTGCTACCGCCAGACCCGGAGATCGGCTGAATGGATTCAATAATGGTAAAACTCAACTGTTTAACTCTAGGAGAGTTGTAAAATGAGCCTATTTTCAAAAAAAGTGGAGTGTTCCTTTAAAGAGACTTACTGATCTTGACATAGCCTACAGTTATAAGGGTCTGCAGGGGTCCACTCTATGATATCATTTCATTTTGTCTATGATATATCATTTTATATATTTATGTGTGTGTGTGTGTTTTCTGCATTTTGGTTGCATCGTATGATTTTAATTCAATGAAAATAATTCAAATATTAATAATATTTTAACAAAAAACTGCTTCACTGCTTTAAAATAATAATACTAATAAATAAATAAACAAAAATAAGTAGGTTAGTAAGTTAGTAAGTAAATAAATACTAGAAAAATACAGCACTGTTCAAAGGTTTGTGGCCAATAAGATTTTTTTCTGAAAGAAGTTAATACTTTTATTAAGCAAGGATAAATTAAATTGAGACATTTATAATGTTACAAAAGATTTCTATTTCAAATAAATGTACCTTTTTTTTTAATGTATCGTGGACTCCACAAAAACATTAAGCAGTGCAACTGTTTTCAACATTGATAATAATAAGAAATGTTTCTTGAGTACCAAATCAGCATATTAGAATGATTTCTGAAGGATCATGTGACACTGAAAACTGGAGTAATGATGCTGAAAATTCCGCTTTGCCATTACAGGAATAATTTACATTTTGAAACAGATTAAAATATAAAACAGTCATTTTAAATTTAATAGTATTTTACTATATATATATATATATATATATATATATATATATATATATATATATATTTTTTTTTTTTTTTTTTAAACATTACAAAATGATCTTTCTTTATTATATTAACAGTTATAGCACTTGTTGTTTTTGACTTTATGCTGCAAAGTTAGTCTCAAAATATAAATAAGAAATACTTGACTTTCTACACTCTTTCTAAAAGTACAGGACAGTTCATGACTCAAAAAAAAAAAAAAAAAAAAGGTTTTCAGATGCTTCACATGGCTACATAAAACAAACTCTTCACAGGATATTACACAGGTGCAGAGCGATACACACACAAAAAGATTCAGTAAATATTATGAAATCGCCACATCTGTCCACTTCAAATATTAACCACACGTCAGCCCCAGCTACACAAATTCTTAAAACAGCACTGACTAATCAATGTCGTGTCTCTAGAAATGCACTTCTTACATCATACGTTTCAGCAGTTCTAGAGAGAGCGATGGAGGGTGCGAAGGAAAAGTAAACACTTTGCTGGATAACATTCTGCATTAATCACACAGAGTGACATAACTTTAACAGCTCTGAACAATCACTTCCACAGATGTGCTCCACTCATCTACGTGACGAATCATGACATTTGCACGGTTAGCACAGTTAGAAGTGCGACGGCTGCCATCAGAAGCTTACTAACAGCAGCGAACGAAACCACCCTGCTTTGAATAAATCAGCTCTGTTGACTTAAGTGTACTGAGGAAACAGATATCACTCGCAGGCTGGTTGTTACACAGCTTTACAGGCTGGCATGAGAGCCGCAGTGGGAGAGCTGCGGAGAGGGATGTGCAGCCAGAGCTGCTAGTCGCTGAAGTGGCTCTCTTTTTTTTCTTAAGCCATTAAAGTGAAAGGAGATCTCACCAGTGTTCCAGACTATAATTCCGTACTCTGAATTTAGTGTAAATAAAACCCTGTTATTACGACTACTTTGTCTGGAAAAAGTGACAAGTAAGCTTCCCTCGCTTGTTTGTTTTCATTAGTGGTGTACACCTTTCGCAGACTAGGTATAAGTGTAAATTCAAAAGTAAATAAACCACTAGTAAATAAAAAAAGCATAGTTTGCATATTTATTAGTTAAAGGAACTTTCAGAACGTCTTGGTTTAATTAGTGATCTAAAATGGAGAAAAGTGAACTAAATAAATGTGCGCATATAAATATTTATTTTCTCCTGAGACTTTGGATCCAACTGTACAATTTTTCGCAGTGCATTTTTAATGCATTTTTGTGTTTACACCTGAAAGAGTCGTAAGAATGGTCATACCGTGTCCAGGTGTGTGCGCTGGTGTTTGGCTCGATCACTGGAGTTGCTAAAGGCCTTGAGACAGCCGGGATGCTGGCAAATGTAGGGCTTCTCTCCGGTGTGGCTGCGTAGGTGGATCTTCAGGTTCTCCAGACGGGAAAATGCCTTACTGCAGCCTTCAAACTACAAGAAAACAACCAAGCATATGAGGGGAAAAAGACAAAAATCTCCAGGTTCTTCATTGTAAGCGCATGTATATTTGCATGCAAATTACGATATGCTTTAGTGGAGGAGAGTACAGCATGCTTTGTATGTAAGCAGGGATTAATATGTGCAATTGCAATTGATTAGAAGAAGATATGAAACACAGGGCAGAAGTTTTTTCGTTTTTTGTTTATAATTACTGCCATTCAATCTCCTCAAAAAACAACAAAAAACAAACAACTAGAAGACATGTCTTGTCTGATACCAAGCTATGCTTGATAGAAAAGTAAGAAAGTGGTGGCATGAAATGTTTTCCATGGGTCTTTCTTAAAGCTCAAAATGATACCAGTTTTGGAACAGGAAATGTTTTTGCCACAGTGACAGTTATGTAACACAAAGATGTTAAAAACAGAATTTTCTTAAAATGAAAATCTTGCCATCAATTACTCACCCTCATGTTGTTACAAACCCATATGACTTTCTTTCTTCCACAGAACACAAAATGAGAACCTCTGCAGAATGTTCAAGCTGCTTCATACTGTACAATGAAAGTGGATGGGGACCAGGGGCCATCAAGCTTAAAAGTGACAAAAAAAGCACCATAACAGGATCATAAAAAAGTCCATGCACTATACTCCAAGTTTCTTCTAAAAAGATGAACATTTAAGTTGTTATTCATTCAAAATCTTGCATGACAGCTGAGCTGTGGTCAACTTTCACTTTCATTGCGTGGAAAACAGCAGATTGCATGTTCAGTTATCATTAATTGCTTTTGGAATAGAAAGAAAGTCATTCAGGTTTTGAAAGACATGAGGGCAAGTGCGTGCCTTATGTTGGGAAATTATACCTATTAAGCCACATAAAACTGTTATGCTCTTATAGTTGTAAATGACTATAAATGCTATTCATGTTGTCAATTCATGCACATTTATGAGGCTTGTTCTGAAGATCTGCACACAGACACACATGCCACTCTACGAAGTTTATTAAACAGACATGTTCAAAGCTGGTTCCTGTTAGAACAAGGCTCTGCTAAGATGTTTGAGTTGGAGAGAGGCCAGCGAGGGAGTCAGTAATAAGCCCAGCTGATTCAAGGTGGCAGCCGCAGTCATGCAGACTTTTGGTTGGAGCAATTCTGCAAAATTATAAAACACATTTTGGCGGTTACAGGTGTGATGTCATGATGAGGTTATATGAAAAATGAACAGGGTTTCATTGAGCATCTTTACATTTAGGCATTTATGACTATAAAATTTAAATTAACTAAGTTGACGTTTCGATTTTTTATTCATTTAGCAGACACATTTATCCAAATCAAATACACTTTTGGTGAAGTACACTTACAAATGGGTTATGAATGTGAATAAAAATAAATAAAAAAATAAATAAAACACAACCACCATCTCAAGTGTGTTAAAGCAGACAATTTCTGCATTCTGTATAATATAGTCTATACTGTCGGATTTAAAATGTGTTTAAAATTGATAATACACACAAAAAAAACATTAACGCTTTTAATCTTAATAGCTGTGCTGTTTACACTAAAAATCACAATGTTACAAATTATAAACCAACTACTAATCTAACTACATTATTTGTAAAAATCTATTATCTTTCAGAACAAAATACTTCCCAAATGATAGTCCTCTGGCCACCACAGTTTAAAGAGAAAAATAAAACAAAAAGAATGTCAGCAAATAGATGAAATAATATCCCATGGCTATCTTGCATCATTAAAAAGAAACACATTTCCTTTGTGGCTCATGGTGAAGGAAATGAAACACAGCTTCATCAAAATATTAAATTATTATAGTTTTAGGATACTGTTATCCCTGCCTACAATAATATCTTTGAGCGTGACTGTATCCATTTAGTATATTCTATGTAGTATATATCTTTGCAAATCTCAAAAATAAGAGATGAAACTTAAGTTCTGGTTATGATTATTCAATATCAGGTAACAGAATGAGAGAACATTTTGCTGTTCCCTCGGCACTTGTTGAATACCTAAAAAACAATCAGGCAATGAATACTAAAAATGCTTAATCTAAAAATCCTTCTTCAAAGTTGTCCTGGCGGAAGTTGACTGAATTGATCATTGTGTAATATCAGTCTCTAGGCAACTTTCACAAAGGCAATTTGTAAATGAACTATAAACAACTCTAAAATGTCTAAATCTCTATAAATCTGCAATGCATCCATCTTTGGAGGTGAAGAGAGATTGAGTCCACATGTCAGTCTTTCTCTATTACAAACTCTTGCTTCAAAGAATTGGCATGATTTGAAATAAAAATGTCTTGAGATTTTACTGATTGATACAAATGATATGTATTAGTAAAACAACACCTGTGTTCAGTGTCTGGCACAATATTGTGATATACACTACCAAAGAAAGTCTCTTATCCACATCAAAGTTTTTAATTTAAAATCAACGTTTTCTATTTTAATATATTTTATTCTAATTTATAAATGTGATGGTAAAGCTACATTTTCATCGGCAATTACTCCAGTTCTGTGTCACATTATCCTTCAGAAATCATTCTAATATGCTGATTTATAATATTTTAATATTATAAATATTTAAATAATATATTTCTGGAAATGCTTTTTTTTTTTTTTAAATTCTTTGATGAATGGAAAGTTCAAATGAATCGCATTTATTTGAAATAGAAAACCTTTGTAACATTATAGATGTCTTTAGTGTCAATTTTGATTAACTTAATGTGTCCTTGCTCAATAAAAGTGTTTATTTCTTTAAAAAAAAAAAAAAAAAAATCTTGATCCAAACTTCTGAATGGTAATGTAGATGTGATAGATTGTATAATTGAGCGAAAATGGCAAAAAAAAGGGCCTGACACACCAGAAAATGCTATAAAATTAATAATGAATAAAATATACAATATAACAGAAGGTTCAATATTTAAAAGATTTGAAATGAACAGTGGCTAGACAAAATGTTTAGTTGTAGTTATTGATAAATTAAGATTTTGCATTAAAGAAAAATATTTGATTTTTTTTCTTTTTCTTACAATAACTTTGGTAAAAATGCAGTCAACACGTCTAAAAACTAAGAAAAAATACAACTATATTATTTCTTTTCCTGACATGTAGGTCAAATGATGTTACTTTCTGAGTGTCATCAATTCACAAGTTTGGAACTTTGAAAAAAAAAAATTTGTATGTCTTGTTGTTAGGGCAAGCATGCTAAATATTATTGTAAATTCACCTGATTGGGGCAGCTTTGTGTGTATAAAAATAAAAACTGAACTCACCATGCATTTGTTGGGCTTTTCACCAGAATGGACCCTCATATGAATGAGCAGTTTGTATCGAGCATTGAAAGGCTTGTGTCGACGGACACATCCTGCCCAGAAGCAGGTAAATTCCTCGCCTTTCCGCTGATCTATGTGCACCTTCTCTATATGTCTCACCAGTTCTTCTTTCATCCCATAGGTAGCCCTACAATCCATCCATTTGCACAGCTGTTCTTCACTCAGGTGTTCATTCATTCCCTCAGCTCCAGGAAGCCCACTCAGTCCCAGATCATTCTTCAACTGCTGCAGTGTAGGAAGCTTTTCTGATACTTCTGTCTGAGTGCTGTGAAGTTTAAGGTGCTGGGTTTGTTCTTTGTCTGCATCTGTGTCAGTGCAGAGATACTGAAGGAGTTCTTCCTTGTGCAGAAGCTTCTTGTTACAAAGATGGAATTCAGCAACAGGTTCTTGCTTAGGAGACTTGGGATACAAACATCCTTCTGGAGGTTTCTGCGGTGTGCAGCTGTAGAGAAGGTCCTGGGCCTCAGGTGAACCGCAGAGAGTTGAAAGAGATGGAGAAGTCAAACACAGCTCTGATATTGAGCCAGATGAGTGGCTGGAGGAAGGGGAAGAGAAGGATGGAGAGAAGGCACTGAAAGATGACGTGGACAGGGAAGAGCAGAATAAGGAAGGGGACAATGTGTCACTAACGTGCGATAGGTTATCTACAACCGATGTGTCACTCTTTATGCTGCTGACATACGACACGATGGCTCTTTCTGTGGAACAGACCAAATCGAAATCATCTGTTATTGACACAGGAGACTCAGACAAGCTACACATCTTTAGAGCTTCCATGTGAACAGCTTGGTTTAAAGAAGACAGGTACTTTTCATCATTGTTAACAAGGCCACACTGGTCCAGCTGTGCAACTGGTGGACTTAGACCAGTAGGCCTCATGGCGCTCTTCCAGTTACCTGCCTTCTGAATGCGGATCATGTAGAAATTATTCAGGGGTCGCAAACGTTAGCAGTGACACACCTGTGATGATTCACAAGGTACCTGGAAAGAACAGCAGAAAAATGGATGAATTTGTGCAGTCAAGTCAAATCAGAGATATCAGATCAAGTGTGTTCATAGAGGACCTCAAGAGGAACTGGTGCATGTTGAGGCTGAACGCAGATTGACTGAGAAGCTGGTGTTTGGTTTTTCCATCATCTAAATGGTCCCAGAATGCAAACCTCTGTTCAGTCCTTTCACCAGTCACTGTTTACTACAAAGGGAAATATTAGAGGGTAATAATTATCATCAGTGTAACAATTACAATAATAAAAAGAACAAGAAAAAAACCTCATCATAGACTACTGTTCAAAAGTTTGGGGTTATTAGAAAATTATTACTTTTATTAATCAAAAATGGATTCAAAAGAGACAGTAAAAGATGACTATAATTTTACAACAGATTTCCATTTCAAATAAATACATGCATCACAGTTTCCACAGAAATATTAAGCAGCACAACTATTTTCAACATTGATAATGAGCAGCAAAACAGCATTTCAGAATGATTTCTGAAGGATCATGTGACTGAAGACTGAAGTAATACTGCTTTGCCATAACAGCAATAAATAAAACACTTTAAAATATTTAAAAACAAGTTTAAAAATAGTTCTTTTAAACAGTAACACCATTTCACTATATTACTGTTTTTACAAGAAAAGGCTGTGTAAAATACGTTAGTGACTCCTGCATACATCAGTAAATAAATCAATAAATACATCAGTTCACTACCATGTCTCCTTAGAAAAAAAAAAGTTTCCTGTTAATGGAAACAGATTTAGTAATGTTATAGTGCAGTGGTTTCTCATTACAGAAAAAGTGGTGAAAAATCATCTTTGCTAATCATATATGACTATGTCTGTTGGAAATACACAAAAAATGCATATTCCCAATTAATAAATTTGAATCATGCTAATATTGTACTACTTGTTCATCAAAATAGCTGCATTCTCACTGACAGTGATTAAATTGGCAGAGATCACCGAGTCTTCATTTGTTTGTTTCCAGTAGGTGATCCTGTCTGGTCTCAAATGGAAAATAAAACAATAAGCCATTTGTCACCGTGAATCTCAGTCAGCATGAACTTCCCTTTAAACCATAGACTTAACTGTACAAGAACGCCTGTGTTACTGCAGTTTCTCTTCTTAACAGACCATACCACCTAACCACACTCCTCAAGGGTGACATCCACAGCCGCTGAAAGCTTGCAGACCGCTGAGGTCAGAATCGCTGCATTAGTAGCCAATACAGTTCAATAAAAACTCTGTCAGTCCTCTCATGAATTGGACTTAATTATGGTGTGTTTTTCCTCTCTTTGAGGGCGCAGGTAGCAATGTTCAGACTCAGTAAAGATGAACAGAGACACATTTGTGCCCTGACAGATTGGTTGGAACCAGGACGCAGAGATCTGGTACCAAGACCGAGATTCTAATGTACCACATCCCTCAGCTAATGAGAAGCAGGCCTGGAACTGTGGGGAAGGGTCTTCAAGAGGTCTCTCCTGTCCAACACTCACAATACTGTGCTGAATTCATGCATGCTTTAACACTCTGCACACATTTGCTCAAGTGATCCAGTGATGTGCTGCCATGATTGAGCTGGCAAGTGAGTGCCATGCTACTGCTTTGACTACACACATCAAAAGGGCCTAATATATCAAATCCTTTTTCCACATTGTATGCATAATACTATTGATGAAGATGCATTTGTAATTGAAGATAAAATCTAAATTTAAAAATCACTTCTGCTCAATTTTTTTTAAGTGGTGGTTTAAGTTTATGGCCATGCCTCCTTACAGTAAATGTGTTATTTAAATAGAAACATATTTAGTAATGGGTCACAGTGGTTTTCTCTTGCAGCATAAGTGGTGAGGAATCTAATTAGCAAATTATAATGACTAAATGTCTGACAGAATATCAAAAATATATCATGCATAACTCTGAAAACCACAAATCAGAATCCAAATTTATGACCAATTAAACACACGCACACTCACACTCATATTAAATTTTGATGATATCTATTTGCAAATGCCTTTTATATTGTTGTAAAGTTTCAAGGTTCGTTACACAAATGCATTTGGTTACCCACAGAAAATAAGGAAAACAAACGAGCATATTAAAATAATAAGAAATCTCTACGTACTCATGGGAACACATAAGTTATGGCATGGCATGACTAATGGATTGATTCAGTGTAATTGGTATAATAAGATTCTCTGACCACACAGAATCTTCACCTTTTGCACTCAATGAACCTTTTATCAGATTGTTTTCTCAAGTAGTGGTTCACTAAAGTGTTGTTGTCCATTATGCACTAAGAACTTAATGGAGAAACACCATACGCCACTCTTGAAGTTATTCAATACTGTTCAGACTTTACCAGAGGTCTTTAAAATTCCTTCCACTCGAATTGTAGTTATATTAAACACCTCAGCTAAATTCAGTTTTATACAAGATGGAAATGTACACCTTTAAAGGAATGGTTGACTCAAAAATGAAAATTGTCATCATTTACTCGACCTCATGTCATGTCAAACCTGTATAAGTTTCTTGTTGTACACAGATGATTCCGAAGAACCAAACAGTAGTTGGTCCCCATTGACTTCCATAGGGAAAGAAATACTAATGGAAGTCAATGGGGGCCATCAACTGTTTGATTACCAGCATTATTCAAAATTAGTGCTGTCAAACTTCTTATGTTTATTCATAAAAGATTATATTTTGAATAGAGCTGTCAAACGATTAAACGCGATTAATCGAATCCAAATAAAAGTTTGTTTACATAATATATGTATGTGTACTGTGTATATTTATTATGTATATATAAATACAAACAAATACAAAATCTTTTATGAATAAACATAAGAAAGAACAACATGAGGGCGAGTATATGACAAAACTTTAATTTTTGGGTGAAATCTTTAAGTTGTATTATAACATTTTTGTCGTCTTCATTCATATTTTCTGAATTATGTTGAATGAAATAACGTGCCAATTATTGCATTTAAGGGAAGTTGCTAATAAAATTGGAACAAACTCATAAGAAAACCATATGATTCCATTTAAGGAATTCTTTCATTTTAATATCACCACAGATTGCTAAACACAGCTGTGTAATCTGACGGGGAAATGAGTACTTATTTAGCAATAAATATTTCTGTCTTTATTTTCAGAGCACTTCTATTTTAGAACAAACATACGTTATAAAATGCGCCATGGCACGACACTATTAAGATTTATTAAACAAATGAAATTTTTTTTTTTTTTTGTGTAAGTTGTTGGCCAAACTTGTGGTTGGCATGTTTATTGTCTCCAAAATGGGTATGAAAAGGTGACAAACGAATCTGCTTTGTAATTACTCTGATTTATTAGTTTGCAGCAGGTGCCTGGCAGCTGTTAACTGAGCGGCAGAGGGAAAAGACGTAATTAACTACGATTTTAAGGTTGTCATTTTCAACTCTGCCACTTTCAACAAGCCAGACATCTTTGAAGTACATTCAAAGACTGGATTCAAGCTAAACTAGCAGGACTATCCATCTCTCCTTACTAAACATAAAATAATGAATGACGAGACACGCAGCCTTGAAAGGAGGAATAATATCACTAACCACATATATATTTAGTCATTTATTCAAAGAAACTTACAAATGAGGAACAAGCAGTACTAGTTTATCATACAAGAGCTAATAACACAAAAGTGGAGTAGTACTGACAGAACCGAAGCTAGAACAGAAGAATTTTGAAAATTATCGAAAGGAATTGTCGGTGGGGGGAGTGAATAACCTGCGTTCTCTCCACCTTCAGTAACATGACTCCTAATATATTAACTATGTTTATGAATTGAACCTTAGGGTGAAGTAACCAAATTTTCTAAAAAAAAAAAATCCTATATATAAAAAAAGCAATAGGTACTGAGAAATCAACTATAGATCCATAACTTCACAGCTCCACAGTGGTCCACTGGCCATACTGTGGCGCCAGTACATATTTTTTTGTATAGTGATGGAAGATGTCTGGATACGTGGACTTGTGTCTCACTGGGAACACTGGGCGTCTCACATTACCGACTGTTACTAAAGCACTGACGGAAGGACGCATCACTGAAGAACTAAAGCCGACCGCACTGCCACCCCGTCAGTCCAAACATTTACAAGCAAGTGCAAATCTGTGAGAAAACTCAGCTGAACTCTGAAACCAGGAAATTCCACTGAAATGACAGTGGTTGACTCCAAACCACCAGACATGGACAGAGCTTCTCTGAACACGGTGGGCGGACGGACAGTACGTGGAGCTAGTACTTACACACTCCACACATCTGCCAACAGCCTGGCGTTTGAGGAGCCGAGACCTCTTTAAATTACACACGGTTAATTGGTTGTGACTTGTATTCCATATTTCAATAAACCTATTCTGGTTGTGGTCGAGTAAACGTCTATGATTATGGATTTACAAGAATGAAGAGCAACTTGAGATCTGGTGAAAACTGATTTAATGTAATGCAATACTCTGGGTGAAATACAAGTTAGGCTAAACCAATTTGCATTTGAGGTATAATGCTGATAAAAACAAAATTATTTAGACTCGTTCCTTTTTTAGTCAGGAAAAAAAAAAACAGAAATTAAAAACTTTTTCTTCCCTATTGTGATTTATATTCAAGTGAAACAGCTAACAAATGAGAGAAAAAAAAAAAAATTGGAAAGGGACTTTGTGTATCAGGAATTGATTGGATCTTAACATTTGCTAACTGCTGTGATCATTAAATCAAAGAATTAAAACTCATCTGTCCATTGGACAATCTTATTGCTCAGCCCATCGAGCCAGCATACACGTCAACAAAGAAGAGATGTTATGGCCAGGAGGGCATGTTAATGTTTTTATTAAAGATTATGGGCATACATCTTTTAAATAAAAAAAAATAAAAAATAAAAAAAAAAAAAAAGATAAATATATATTATATCATTTGTAAGTCATTTTGGACAAATGTGTCTGCTAAATGACTAAATGTAAATAAATAAATTATATATATATATATATATATATATATATATATATATATAAAACATACATGTACACACACACACACATATACACACATACTCGCACACTGGTTAACCCCGTAACAATTTTAGCTTTTTTAAAATAAAAAAAATAAAAATTAAACTTTATTTGCAATTTTTTTTTTATGGACATGCATTATATGATGTCTTGTCCTTTAAATATAACGGTAGCCCTGAACCTCTGTTAAAAGCCGTCAGCCATATCAAAAAAGAAAAACTGTCCTCCTGCATTTCCAATCAGGTTTCCAAACCTCAGCTTTAACTTTGCTTACTGTAAATAAACTTTTAGAACGTAAAGTATGCTTTCTCAGAGATGTGGAGAAAGAGAAGCTAAAAAAAAAAAAAAAAAAAGAAGAAGAACAAAAAAAAAAAAAAAAAAAGACAAATCTAAATATAGAGTTTCACCTATAAAGCACACCACACAAATAAAACTCTGCATAGAGAAGTGAAGCATTTTTGGGCTTGTTGCAGTGAAATATCTGATGATCCCCCACAGTGTTCTTGTTGGTCTCAGATCTTATTTCTCAGCATTCCATAAAAGTTTATGGAATCTTGGCTTTTAGGCATGAAGGCCCAACATGTGAGGTCGGTTCTTTTTAAACGGTTAAAGCCAGAGTCAACGGGAATCTTAAAGTCCTATTTTACTGTCCCTGTCAACACGATCATCACCACATTCAATTAACTTTAAGAAGTTAAACCACAGTAATACAAATAGCAAGAGTGGTACAATGCTTTCAAGACATTTACATGGACATGAAAATGGATTTGACAGTCACTGAAGCGTTTGTTTAAAGGAACTTTTGGAGTATAAAATGGCCAATAAAAATAACTTGTCACTCTAGTGATTTACAGTACTGCAACAATGCTGGCAACATATACTGGAGCAGCCCACACTCATCACAGAGAATCGAGAGACACCTGTGAATGGATGTATGAACACTGAGTTCAGCAGTTTATGTAAATTTAACACAGCAACAATAAGGACTGTTAAGAGCCAGTAGATTGTTAAGAGCTTTAGACTGTGCATACTGCTGGATGTCTCACATCTTGTTACAGGAGAACTTTTTTTTTTTTGAACGACACTCAAGACGTTAGTCTCAATACGTTTCAAATAATTCAAGGTCAAGACTAAGTGAAGTCTCACTTAGAGATGCTCTCCTGTTTGAGAATGCTCCTCTAGAAAGTCACGATTACCCAGAAGCAAAAACAAACAAAAATAAGGTCCAATTAATGGGAAAATATTTCCCCATAGTTATTCACTTTACTGTTCATAAGTCTCTAATTTGAATCTCAAGTCAATTCGGTTTTTGACTTGTGTGTGAATGGAGTCTCTGCGATCATTTGTTCATTCACGTCATCACAAGCAACTAAACCAACCCATGCACAAAACTGTTAATATTCACTTAGAATACCAAACCAAACCCTAACTACTTTAGACAGTGTTAAAAAAAAGGAGTTGGAAAACTAAAGGCCAAAATGATCATATCAGCCTACATTTAGTTCAGCTTCAACTATGTATTTTTTAATGTCACAAACATACATGCTGGAAAACAAACTTGATTGACAAAATTGATGACATTAGAGCTTTTTAAAGGGTAAAAGACCGCTTACAGCCCATGATTATATCGCAAAATCTGGCATCATTAATAGAGCATTTATGAAAAGAACTTCAGATTTTTACAGTTTCTGGTAAATGAAAAACTTTTAGCTTGCCATTCATGATTAATATCTTTAGTGCACCCCAAAGCAAAACAAAAGTAATGAAATGATCCTCTGCTTGACACATTACACGGTTATACTGTGAGACTATGAATTGGCTTTCACTGTAAACAGACCGATTTATTCTTCCAGGGGATTTCTGGACAACTCTGATATAGTTAAACACGAACTTAACTATTGACCACATTGTAAAAGTAAATACTGCATGAAAACCAAATTTTCTTTCATCCTTAAAAACAGGAAAAGTAGAGATTACCTAAAATACCCTCATGTGCAGAGAAATGCCTGAATCATTTCTATTATAGAAAATGTAAACCAGTCAAGTTTATTCTATTTACAGATGTTTTAAGCAATCAAATGTTGTAATGCAGTATCATTACAAATCCTTAATTACATAACTTTTTGGTTCAGTTTACATGAATCTAAACGGAATAATTAAAGGAGGACAAGGACTATTAAAGATGAATTAATGTCTTCATAAAAATGCAAAGTATTACACAAGAAGAAAAAGAGCAAGAATGTTTCGGTCAGTCAAACCATGAGAAATAATGCCCCTTGAGAGAGACAGAAAAGTATTTATCCTGAACCATTTCATCATGTATTAACATCTCAACCAAAACAAAATAGCTGAGGGCAGCGGATGAATTGCAGCAGTTTTTTCATTATGTGCACACGGATTCACTGAATAGCCTGTTAAATTCAAAACAGTCATAGTCTTCAACTGGACATCAACATATGTTCACCATAACCTTATCTTTTATTTTCCCCATAGACAACTCTCTCTCAGAACATCTCTTTGTCTGTCTTCTATGACTGACCATAAAACCACCTTCATTTTGTTATAAACGTATCGTTTTTCCATTTTTGGGTGAACTTTCTCTTCTAGAAATCTGAACATAAATTATCTGGAGTATGATCAAGAGTAAAATTAAGTCTTGTGTTTAAGAAAAAAATAATAATATAACCTTGTAAATGATTTCCAGGACATAGGCTACAACAAAACCACATATTTCACAATGTCAAGTCTGGACGTTATATTACTGAATCAAATATAATGTGTTTATCTAAAAATAGAGAAAATAAGACAGGAAAATAACTATTTTGCACGTAGATACCACGTTTCGACATGGACAGTACAGTATACAAAGGAAAAATACATGCTCATCTTCAGCGTGTCAACATATTCATTATTAATAATGTAAAATTAGCATGAAACAAATTAAATAAATATTTAATTCACCAGCCGATCCCAAAAGATGATGGTTTGACACTGATGTCGCATAATAAATACAAGTTTTATGTACTGTGGTAAAAGTGCAGTAAACTCACCCGTGGTTGAATCAGTGTTAGTCCACAGCTGCAGAAACGACACTAGAGTAAAACTCATCCATCCTTCCCTCAGTGTGAAGACCAGCCCCATAACCCAGAAACTGCTCCATCTCTTCCTTCTTAAAAAGCGACTGAAAGTGAAACACAACCGCCTTCTCGTCCTTAACGCGTGTAAACCGGTAACGTTAATGTAATAACATTAGATAAAACTGACAAAAATGAGACGCGCTCATCTTTCGACGGAAACCGGCGTTGTGCTCCATAAAAGTTTACTAAAAATTTTATGAACCATAGACTGCTGCACAAAACTACTAAACTAGAAAATCATAAACTTTTATACATGCTTTCCCAGAAGATCTTTAATAAACTACCATGGGGACAGCCATCAGTAATTAGTGTTACAAACGAGTTTGTGGGGATTTAGTTGGAAATATAAACCTAGATTTTTTTATATATAGTATATACAAAATAGATCACGAAATCTATCTTTAACATGACTTTTCTATGCATAGGAGTTTACACAATATTCAGTGATAAAATCCAATGTGAAATTAACCACACTATAATATATATTCAATATTTAGATAAATGTGATCGCAAACTGCAGTGCAGCGCAGAATACAAACAGCGACATCTGCCGTCCATGGGAGGAAATGTACACTTGCACTCACAAAACTTTGTAGCCACTGACATGACATTTTACGAAAGTTTATTTAATTGTATTAAGATTTCAAAAATATAACATTTGACATTAACAAAATTGATTCTCTTTTGGCAAACAAATACCCCAAATGTGTTTATGGTAACCAAATTAATAAATGGATGAACGTGGAAGTAAAGATCCATGTTACATGCATGGGGCCTTGAAAATTTACCATTCAATCAGAGCGCTATAAAAACATCACAAATATAGAACAAACATGAACAATCAATGATGCAAGATTCAAAAGGGGAGAAAAGCAAGTGCTGACCCCCATTTTTTGCTAAAGGGAGCATAATGAAATTTAAATATCCTGAAGATGAATAGTAACAATACCTTAAACTTTTACTTAAGTCCCCACCATGATTTTAAAGTCTCATCACATTCTAGTACGAAGGTACATACACAAACAAAATTCCCAGATTATGTGAATGATTGTTATGTATAAGGAATATGCAAATGTTACTTAGAATGCGACTGGGATTTCAATGGGAAATAAAGTGCAGCACTTGGCTGTAAAGTAAGGCCCTGAGTGACATACAGTGCTAATCCCCCTTAACAGACCTATCGGACCTTTCGAAGAAGAAGCATATTGTCTCTTGGTCTCCTGACACACACATATCCAAAGGTAATGAGAAGATGATGTTGTGTTGCACTATTCCTTAAATTCCAAGAACTGCTGAAGCCTTTTTCTATGTTCTGTTGAAATATTCACAGCACTGTAAACAAAGAAAATTAACAATATGATTGAGGATAAACATATTTTATTAAATACAGCAGGTTCCCAAAACAAATTTATCCAGTTTATTTTTCCTCAGAGAGACATCACTGCAAATAACGACGGGGCTTACTTCAAGTGCTCTCCAAAAGTGGTAGTTATCTTGTAGATGGCGGTCTTCAGCGCGGCCCTCAGCGCAAACCTTAGAGTTTTGTAGGTGGAGTCTCCCATACTGCAGATAGTCCTCACAGGTTTGCTGGAGGCATGTGGCAGTTTGAAGTGTCTGTCAACAGCCTACAATTAAAATGTAACATTAACCAAAAGAATCAGCATGTTGTCCCCATTTGGATTCCTAGACTATCAGTTTTAACACTTGTGGAAAAATAACTTTCATTTTACCTCTAGCAAGACTACCAAGCAGTTAAGAATATTGGGTAATGTGGTCTGCACAACTCCAAACTGATCCTCAGAGAAAGAGGCTGCCACCAGATGAGATAGTCCTTAAAACAGAAGTAACAAAAGGCAAAATAAATTATTCAAACAAATGCACATGCAAGATGGCATTTCTGAAAAGTAAGTTACTATTTTCTGACCTTGGAGAGCCCAGATATGAGCCTGGCAGTCAGCAAACAGAGCTTGGCTAGAGGCTTCTGGAAGCTGAACATTGGAAGAAAATATTTTACTATGGGCGAAAAAACAACTTCAGACACTGGATACCAAGCATTTAAAAATATATTTAAAAAAAAAATATAAAAGTGTGAATTAATTTATTTGCCGTCTGAAATAAATTCATAATTTTCACATAACTGAAATGCACAGTAAGAATACTGTGATTTGACATGCAAGAAGATACAGTGGAGATCAAAATTTTTTTCTGAAATAGTCAATCTTCATCGCTCAAAATACGAAGAAATATTAGCTGCAGGTATACCACTGTTATACTAACATGTTTGACAAAACCAAGCCATTTCAACAAAAACCTTTATTTTGTGGGAAACAGTGATCAAAATTAGAGAACAGTAAGCACTGTAGCACGAAATATTACAACAAAAATTTTGCAGGGTTACAGAAATTAGTAGGAAGTGTAAGAGGCCCTTGCTTTGAACGACTTCAGCGCATCTGCGGCTGTAGGACATGCTAGTTTCTCACACTGAACTGGTGTGATCTTGGTCCACTCTTCTTCCAGTCTCTTCAGCAGTTCTGTGACTGTAATTCATAGGTCTTCAACCCTGCTAATGGGGATCCACTGTCCTGCAAAGTTTCTTTCCATCCTTCTTCAGCACACCTGGCCTGTGACTTCAAGTGATCCTGAAGACCTTGATTAGCTGGTTCAGGTGCGTTTGATTAGGGCTGGAGCTGAACTCTGCAGGAAGGTGGGTCCCCAGGAGCAGAGGGGTTTCTTAGTCATAACTTTGTCACCAATTATTTTACAGAGATTTTAAGTCGGGTTTAGCTTAGGACTCTGGGCCCGCCATTTTTTATTTCAACGTTCTTAGCTTCAAGAACCGCTTTACCCATTTTGCAATGTGACGGTGGCATTATCTTGCATGAAAATTGCTGGCTGATTGGGCGATAAACGGATGGAAGGACCCACATGTTGCTGAAGGAGGTTCTGATAAACATTTGCATTCACCCCGCCATGTAGCTGTAGAAGAGGCCCGAACCCTGCTGCAGAAAACATCCCCCAAACCATGACACTTCCTCCTCCACCCTTCACTGACTTCTTTACACACTTTGGGTTTAGTCTTTCCTCAGTTTGATGCTGAACAAAAGTTTCCTATCAGTTTCCTATCAGACCCAAATAAATTAAACTTGCTCTCATCACTAAAGTGAACTTTGTACCAGTTCTCCGCTTCACACAACATGCTCCTCAGCAAAGGTGAGCTTAGCTTTTTGATTATGTCTGCTAATGAGAAACTTCGTCACTGTAGAGTGGGCTCTCAGTTCATATTCTCTTAAAAACTGAGACTCTGTATGCCGAGACAGATCCTTACACTATTCAGTGCTGAACTGGCAAGCAGTTCCAGCTGCAGTGTTGAAACGATTCCCCATTGAGAGTCCCCATTATCCTGACCTGTCCTCTATTGCATTTGTCTTACGTTGACGACCAGCCTTTTTGGGGAACTTGAATTATTGTCAATGTAAACCTTGGAGGTAAATCTGTAAATGTTCTCTAATTTTGATCAGAGTTCTTTTTCAAATATCTCATTTAACTTTTTTTGTACTGTGCTTCAGAATACAATTAATTTAGGAAATCTGCTTAGGACGACTTCAAATAGGACTAAGCAGTGACCTTGAAATTTAGGAAATTATAGGTTGTTCTTTAATTTTGATCTCCACTGTCTGTGTGTGTGTGTGTGTGTGTATGTATGTATGTATGTTGAGAGAGAGAGAGAAGGAACCAGTTTATGTAGCTACAGACCCAGTTTATCCACAGTTCCTCCGATATTATTTAATACTCTGCAATATTAGTGGATAAAGATTGAACTGATTTTGTATAAAGTAAAACTTAAAGCATAATCTGTATTTATTTATTTAAACTGTGTGTAAACTGGGTCACTATAATATGACTCTACAATCTAAACGACAACCTTAGACATAATAAAACCAGAGGGACAGGGAAGACCAGTGATGTTGGTGTTAATTTAAACATGGGCAGAATCTAGACACATGCATTAATGATTCCTGTTACTAAAAATCTGCTGTGGGAGCATGCAACATGCAGCTGTAGACAGATCATTCATTCAACTAACGCATGCTTAATCTTACCTTGTTAAATAAATACATTATCAGCACCCGCTTTGCCAAAAAGCTTTTAACCTGAGCAGAACAATTGAGAGTATGACAGGAACATGAGTTAACAGGTGTCTCTAGGCCATGTAATGATATCACACTGAAACGTGAACTGCCTTTTTTCCCCAGCAACTGAACTGACACTCAAAAGCTTGTCTGTTTTGGCTCCTATGGATACACACGCTTGGAAACCAAGAAAACACTATGAAATAATAAAGGATTCATTTACAGGTCAAGTGTGATTAGATGAAGATGTTACCTGCTCTCTCCTGTTCTGTAGCCACTGGGCCAGGAAGCTGGGTTTCTGACTGGCTGTAGGAGGACTAGGAACAGTGGCAGGGGAGGCAGGAGGACTGCCATTGGATTGTGACTCTGAAATGAGAACAAAGAAATAAACTAGATTATATCAGAGTATGCATTATTGTTAACAAGTGTGTACATGCTTCTCACAAAGATTTACAAACACAGGGATACCATAAGAATTAATTTACACAACCACATAAAAAAAAGCCTAAAAAAAAAAAATATATACTAAAAACAAATAATCAAAGTATAAATGTTAAATACAATAGTAGCTAGTTGCATTTAAATTTCGAAATTAATTTCAGTAAAAAAAAATTTTTTAAAAGGGTCAAATTAATTTAAAATTAATGTTGATGTGTTTTATTTTTATTTTATTTTTTGCAAACAATGATTCAAAATTTGTTGTGATAGTCTTAGTATTGCTGTCTCACCTGTGGAGGCACTCCACAGTTTGGGCCCTCTCCTCATGATATGGGGGCTTTGTACTGTACCAAACCAGGGAGACTGGGGATCCTGTTGGCCAACCAGACGTCGAATAGAAGGGGAAGAGAAAGGGCTGTCCACATCTGGGGTGAAAGGAGCCGTCAAAGCGCTGTTCGCGCCCCCCACCGATGACTTGAAGACTGAACCAGGGGTCCTTAGCGGGACACTGAGTCTAGAGGTCTCAGCAATGTCCTCTGTTCCGGACACCACTACAGATAAAACAGGAAAATAAAATCACTCTCTCTGGAGCAGTTTGAGTCTAGTATGTCACCAAGGGCAGTACTGGACTTGCGTTCAGATTTGGGATCAGATTTGCCCTTTGTTGGACGTTATCTAAGCGGCCTTACCTGAGCTGCTTGAAGAGGCTGATCTGGTGTCACTGCTGGCAGACTGAGACTTGACTCGGCCGTTAGAGGCAACCGCATCCTGATGAGCCACCAGTCTCTGTGTCAGCTCGCTCAGCAAAGACAGACATTCCCTACTGATGGCATTCCAGTTATGAGGGTGACCACCTACATATGCAGGTTACATTAGTTTAGCAGACATGAAAAGTACTGAGTTTAGAGTTCTCTGCAAGTATTTAGTTTGTACCTGGCTGACTCAGATTGAAGACTTCTAGTCTGCGTGAGAGAGAATGTTGTGATAACAGAGCCAGGTCTTGCAGAGCCAAAAACTGTGAAACAGTCAGTTAATCAGTTAAGGAACTATAATATCTTTAAACAGGAATCAATGACATGTAGGATTCGTTTTCAGGGTTTCAGCACACTTTGACCAATGATTTTATGGCTTTTCCAGTTTTTGATGATGACTACCTAACTTTTTTTTAATAAATTTTAGAGGTTGCACTCACAAAAAGCAGTATTTAACAGGTAATTATAACTTAAAAATGTATATAACTTAAGATTTCACTCATTTCCATAAGCCTAGAGATCATTTAAAAATTCTGACCCTATATTTTTTTCTGAAAAATAAAGGAAAAATCCGTAACCTTCATGACTAAAGTGTTGTTCTCAGCCAAAACTTTGGGAAGACACTGCTCTGCATCCTCAGTAAACGTGGACTGCACTGGAAAACTGTAGGCCTGAAGATGCACAACCAGCCATCAAGATCATTTTCAAAACAGGTAACAGAAAAATATCAGTTGCTTTGATATGTCCCACAATGAAACTTTCACATTTAAGTACCTCTGTGACATAAATCCTGAAGAGAAGCACAGTGAGATACCAGGTTAGGTACAGGAAAGTGCCACTGATCGACAAGTGGTAAAGGAGGGAGAAGTCTAGAAGTCCAGTCAATGAATCCAGTGGTTGGAGTGAACTATAAAGTTACAAAAGAGATATAAAGAGTTACAAATATTCTTGAATATGGGTTTATGCTACTTTAGTTCGCATTAGGTAAACGCTCAGGTTTTGGTAGAATTTAGTACCAAATCTGACCTGTCTATCTGTAGATTAAGTGTGCTGGAGATCCAGGTCTTAGGAACATACCCTAAGAAACAACATTTAAAAATAAAACAACATTTGAAGAGAATCTAGCAGGAAAACAGACAATTATTAGAAGATGCATCCCTGATCAATGTAACTTACCAAAAAAGAAATACAGAGCAGCAAAATTCCTGGCTGAATATAAGGCCTGAATAACACTGCACTTCACCACCATTGGCAGACAGCCCTTGAACCACGGATATTTGTATTGCTATACAACCAATGTGGGAGGGACAAAAGAGATTTGCACTGATAAATTATTAATGAAAGCATTAATGATTTAGATATTTCTCATTCAATCATACTACAAGACATTTTTCAAATAAATACAGTATATACAAGCGGTGGACTGATATACTGTCATGGTAAAAATATTAGTCAGCACTTCGCATTTATTTAAAAATTAAACATCATTGGCTGATTAGAATCGGAAGCACAACTTTTTTTTTTTTTTGGACAAGATTGTGAACCTACCACCCTTCTGAAGGGTGAACCTCACGATTCTAGTTTTCCTAATTATTTTTCTCAAAAAGATTTCATTTTCAAAATATTTCTGTTTCTAATTATTTGACTAAATATCATGCAAAATAAATATAAATTACATGCAGCAATTTATTTGCATGTGTTATATACACAATACCTAAATGGACAGTTCACCCAAAAATGAAAATTATCCCATGATTTATTCACCTCCAAGCCATCCTAGGTGTATATGATTTTTTTCTTTCTGAAGAATACAGTCAGAGTTTATATTTTTAAAAAAGTTCTGGCTCTTCCAAGCTTTATAATAGCAGTGAAATGGTGGTCGAGATTTTGAAGCCCAAAAAAAGTGCACCCATCCATCATAAAAAGTGCTTCACACTGCTCCAGGGGCTTAATAACGTGAGAATATTCAAGCCTCGTGAGAACCAAGTTTTGTTTACAGCAAAAGAAAACCAGCCTCCTCTTGGATTATCTCAAAATCCGTCGACATTTTCCTTTACAAATCCTTGTTTTGTACTTCTAATTCGTGACCAGTGTTTTGTTTTGCTCTCTCCTCTGCACTTCCGTGTTTGTCACTTCTCACCGGAGCTTACGCTACACCTAGGTCCTACGCCATCCGCTGGAACGAACACGCATTTGACAGTTGGCAGAAGCTAGAGACTATAGTTTATAAAGTTATAAAGTAATATGGATATTTTTCTTAAACAAGCACATCGCTTCGCTTCAGAAGGCCTTTATAAACCCACCAGAGACGTGTGAAGCACTTTATGATGAATAGATGCATGTTTTTGGGCTTTAAAATCTCAACCCTCATTGACTGCCATTATAAAGTTTGGAAGAGCAAGGACATTTTTTAATATAACTCTGATTGTCTTTGTCTGAAAGAAGAAAGTCATTTACACCTAGGATGCGTTGAGGGTGAGTAAAACATGGGGTAATTTTCACTTTTGAGTGAACTATTCCTTTAAATTAAACAGCGTGATATCATAAATATTGTATCGGCCATCTGCCAGCCTGCCTGCTCTCAAAGATATTGGTATCAGCCATAAAAACAATATTCATATTAACCACTACGTGTAACATTTAGCAACTAATCTGAATAGCCAAGTACTTACTTGTATGGGTTGAAAGGACACATAGTACATATTTTGAACCACTCCCAAGAAACTATGACTGTATCCCATGAAGGCCCCAGCCAGGAGAAGAAAGAGATGATACTCATTCAGACAGGTCACTACTTCACCACTACAGAAGCAAACATAAAATAAGGGACAGTTATTATTCACATATTGTAAGAATTTTCATAAAGCAAAAAAGTATGTCATTAAAAAAAAAAAAACAGACAGAGACAACACTTCATCTTTATTTTAGAGGTGCACTTGGCCCATATTAAGGTAAGACTGACCTCCTGGTAATTTTGAGATAAGATTACTCAGAGTTAATTAATACAACTTAAGATAACTGTATGAGTGTCAATCTCTTTGCCTGGGGTCAAAAGAGCCACAGTGCCTAGAATGGAATTCATGAGACCTGATCCTCTGAGCATGTCAACGGATCATTGTATGTGGGTCAAACAGAATCAGGTCATAACCCACCTCTCGCTTTGCCTGCAGGGAGTTCCTAGAGTGCTGTAACGTCCACCGATGGTAACAGAAGCACACCACATTACCAACATGCCCATGGTGCAGTAGACCAAAGAATGAACACACTGTCGAGGGTGGAGCACCGTCCCCAGGAGAGCCATGCGTGAACATGGAATAGAGGGAACCACTTAAGGAAACACAAAGAGAAATAAATAAATAATCAGCATAACTTGTAATGCAATGCAATAATTGCAAATGAAATAATTCTGCACATCCATAAAAGACAAATCTAGTTTACTCACAAGTATAGAACTCGAGGTTAAAAAAGCCAGTGATCAGAACCACCCCACACAGCACCACAAGGGAAAAGATGGTGCTTGAGGCCGTAAGAAGACTTGTGCAATCTGTAACCAATGTTTGAGATGCTGACTAACGTGCAATTCAGATATTAACCATATAAAGCATACAGTATCACGTGTGAATTTCTAAGGCCTCTAAATTAAAATCAACATGATCAAAACTTTGCTGAAAAATATGTTGCTGATTATCATGTAACATGTATGATTGATAGTTTATACTTTAAGCAAGTAAAATCTAAAAAATGTTCTCCTTCAGGTTGTGGTACACGTCTCTTTGCTGGAAAATATTTACTGGTTTATATAAAGTGAACATAAGAACTTTTATATTGCTGGCAATATTTCAAGACAAAAATTATTGGATTGAATCAACCTGGGTTAACTTGATTATTCATACATCACATTTAATAAAAACACATTAAATGTGAGTATCAAATATGATACATCAGCCTTTTGAGGAACATTTATTTGTATCTCCAAGTCATGTATTGCACTGCATGTTTTGCACACCACAAAAAAAAAATAAAAATACAGAGCTATATATAATAAAACTAAGCATTTAAATATCATTATGACATTTTTGGGTTACAGAGTGTAGTTTATATATGAATAGTTCATTTGCAAAAACATAACTCCGTTTTTAACAATTCTCAAAAATCATGTTTTTTCATTGTGCATTCCAGTTAATCTCAATCAAACTACAGTTGGGTTATTTTGACTAGGTTAAAAAATAACTAAAAAAAACCAGCTAACTAACACAATAAAACACAATAAAAACAAGATAACATGATAAAAAACATGATTTTTGAACATTTTAAATAACAGAATTATCTGTTTTTGCAAACAAACTCTTCATATGTAGTTTGTTATACTGTTACTGTTAGATCTTTGATTTACATTACAAGCTAAGAATCTCATTGTATTATATGGATCATAAAATTCAGATGAATCAAATGAGATACGAAACATAAAACACATACGCAAACTTTTTTTATTGTCCAAAGGAATCAATAACCTGTTACAAAAAAAATATTTCTCACTATTATTTCATTAATCAGGCTTTAGAGGGTTTAGCATTTGTATTATGTCCCTTGAAGTGTGAACTACTGCTTATATAAATAATGAATTCACACTCGAGCACTTCTCAGTATCAGTAACGTGTTGTAATTATGCATTTTGTTAGACACTCGTACTCGTTTCCTCACCTGAAATCCATTGGATGGGGTGAAACAGGCTGAATCTACTCAAGAACACAAAGACTGCAGTTGTCACGGGCAATAGAAGCACTGACCATGCAATACTCGCCACAGCCCTCCATATCACAACCTGAAAATAAACGAGACGAGAATTTGATCTAACATAGGCACATTTCATACACCATTTCAGCCGTTTCAGTCTCAAACACAATCTTTCTACGACTGTGACTTTAAACGTTTACTCTAATTCCGCACAAATAACTAATATAACGTAAATAAATACACTATCACTTCATAAACAGACACCAGAAGACACAAAACATGTCACTATAACAGTACATGACGATGTCCAGAAGTCTTTTAACGTTACACACACTGCCGACTAAACACTGACTTCCTAATTGGTTAGTTACCGTTTAGTTATTTAAACACGGTTTATATTTAACCAGCCCTTACCTTTCTTATAAACCATGAATTCTGTTTCAGCGAAAACATTTTATCATTCTTGTTTCAGTTCAGCATCACTTGAATAAAATCCATATCAACATGGCAAAAGTGTGGACATTACCCGCGCCACACATTCGAAGGACCTCATAAGGACCCTGGGCGTGTGTCTTACTTACTGCCTGAATACAATCACACTTAAAGGGATAGTTAAAAAAAAAAAAAAAAAAGCTCAATTATTTACTCATCATCGTGTAGTTCCAAACCCGTAGGACATATAAAATATTCTGAGAAATGTGTTTCATAATGGCAGCCAATCATAAAACAGTTTCGTTATCAAAATTCATCGAAATTTCTGCTGTTATGTTCTGCAGAAGATCAGAAAAGTCAAAATTAGGTTTGGAAAGACTTTATGACTTAGTTCACACTGCAGGTCTTAATGGACAGATCGGATTTTTGCTGAAATCCGATTTTTTTTTTTTTTGCGCTGTTGTTCACATTGTCATTTAAATGCGACTGCCATCAGTCTCATGTGTGAAAAAATGTGAACTTTTTCCTCTGTTTTCATGTAATGAAGAAAATATAGAATCCATTCCTGTTAAATCTGAAGTGAAATACTTAGGTCTAAGAATGTTTAAAGAAATACATACGAGAGAATTAGTAAATATAGAAGAGAGAATTGATAGTATGAAAAAATCCCTTAATCATTGGCTTATGAGAGATCTGTCTATTATGGGCAGAATACTCTTGACCAAAGCAGAAGGCATATCTAAACTCATTTACCCATGTTACTCTCTGTATGTTTCTCCTCAGCTGATAAAAAAGGTAAACTCTATTTTGTTTAATTTTATATGGAAAAACAAAACTCATTATATAAAAAAAATCTCAGATGATTAAAGAATATAAAAATGGAGGTCTGAAAGCCTCTGAATTTGAATCAATGGTTGGAGTACTTAAACTGAATTGGATTAAAATGTATTTAGCACAGCCTAACTCAATGTGGTTTCATATACGAAAGTCTGTATTCGAGAAAGTTGGAGGATTAGATTTTTTGCTGAAATGTGATTTTGAGGTTTCCAAATTGCCAATTAAACTTTCAAAATTCCACAAACAGATTTTGTTTTATTGGAAAATGATATTCACCCAAAATGTTTCACCGCATTGTTCTACATTGTGGAATAACAGAACCATTACAATAAATAGAAAGACAGTATTCAAAAAAGAGTGGTATGAAAAAAATGTTTTATATGTTGTAGATCTTTTAGATGAAACAGGTCAAATTATTCAGCATAATGCATTCACGGAGAAATTTGAGATAAAATGTTCCTATAGAGAATTTAATACATTGTGCAAAGCCATCCCTCTTGCTTTAAAACAATTAATACAAAACACTCTTACATATTCGAAGGTATCTGTTAAATTGCCCCAGTTAAAGATTGGAGAAGTATATATTGGAGACAAAAAATGTAATAACAAAGTAATAGGGAATGTATTAAAATGTAAGTTATTTCCAGATTTCAATACACCTTCAAAATTAAAAGAATTTGAAAATGAAATGTTTAAAAACAAATTCTGTAATTATCTTAAATGGCCAATTCTACCTAAAATGAAGGATATTCAGTTTAGGATTATTAATAATGTGTATCCCTCTGCTGAAATTTTACACAAAAGATTCCGTTTTGAGGTAGATCCCTGTGTTTTTTGTTTAGAAGAGCCTGAAACCATTGAACATTTATTTTTTTCTTGTCCAGTAACATTGAAATTCTGGCAGGATATTTTCAGTTGGTTAAATATTGATATCAACACTGATATTCCATCACTAAATTTGTTTCAGGTTTTGGTTTATGCAGATGGTCTTTCGAAAAAGATGTCATTCATGTTAAACATTATTATTACAATGGGTAAATATCATGTACACAAAAGTAAGTGGAATAACAGTAAACCCTCTTTAAATTACTTTAAAAATGAATGTAAAAAATACTTAGAATCTTTAAAACATTTATCCAAAGATAATCAATCCCTTGAGGAATTGTACAAAACTATGTATGAGTCTCTTTCCTTTTAAGTTTGGTAAGATTTTGTACCTGTATTTATTTCTTTATTTTGTTTCTCTCCTTGCAACCCCCCTGTAATGTTTAAAAAATGTTTTGTTTTGTTTGTTGTTATTGTATGTAGAGATATATACACATGGACATTTATGTATGATGGAGATGTGATTGGAAAAGTGTATATTTTGTAATAGGCATTTTATTGTTCCCTATTTGAGTTTGTAAATTGATATTGTTCAATTAAAAAAAAAAAGAAAAAAAAAAAGTGAAGGACTCCTGTCACGACAAAAACAAAACAGCGATGGCCGCTGCAGAAAGAAAGAGACTCGCCTGTGTGATAAAATGGACGTCGCGTCCTCTAGCGGCACCACGCAGCGGTGCAGATACTTCAATACACTGGACTATAACTACATTTGCACGGCGACTCTGCAATATATGAATTAGATAACTAAAAATCAGATTAAATGACAAATGAGGGCACAAAAAACAGTCAACACCTTCCACTCCGTTTATGGCTCAGTGTGCAGAGCATGACATCGTATGCTGACCCGCTAACAAACACAAAGACCAGAACACAGCGTCGCTAAAGCCTAGAAATCAGATCTTTCATATATAGGTAAGTTACTGTTACATCCATCATACGTGCCTAAGAACCAATGATCCATCTCACCCAGCACATAACTGCTGAGATCACAAAACCTTTCAGCTCTAGTTTCTTCCCAACAGCTGTTAGACAGCTCAATAAACATTCTAACCATATCATCCCTCAGGCTCACTTTATGGCCCCCTGACTTCTCATTATTTATAAATTATCTGTGTTGGATCTCAGATTGCTGTATTGTTTATTGCATATATTGTATTCTATTATTTATTTGCGAATAGTGGCTATCAAATAAGTAGGCTAGCTAAGACAATTATCTAAATATATCAAATAGCTCTGTGTTATATATGGAAGCCTACAAGGACAAAATGCTTTGGCAAATCATAATCTGGCATAATTATGAGATAAATCAAAATTATGACAAACTGAATTGAAATTATGAGATAAAATAACATGAAGTCAAATTTGTCATGTTTTTTAAATTTCAACTTTTTCCCTGACTTATCTTTTTTTTTTCTTTTCATTTTGACAATTTCGTCTTTTTACATCATGACATAGAATGTAATAATTTCATCTTCTCATAATTATTTTACTGTATCTCAATTTTATGACATTACTTTTTTTCTCATAATTATGATTTACAAAATCATAATTTATGCATGCATGTATCCCCCCCCCCCCTTTTTTGTGGCAGAAGTGGGCTTCCATATTTTTTTTATTCTGTTCTAAAACGACAGTTAAATATAAAAGTATTGGTTTTAAATTATATAACATTATTTTGACTTAAAAATTACAAAAAGTATTTGGACATTTTTTTCTGGTTGTCAAACTGTCAGTGGAGATAGATAGATATATACACACACACACACACACACATATACATACATACATACATACATACACACACAGGTAAGTGAACACAGCAGGTTTATTAAACACAGGCAGGGGAAAGCAAGCAAGGCATTGAGTCCAGGTGAGTAATCGGGGAATGGTAAGGTTTTTTGAGTCTTATCTGAGTGATCTGTCCTTTTCCAGGGAATCCAAATGGAGCGACAGAGTGTGGAGATGTTGGAGCACAGGAACGGTGGAGAACTAGGAGTGGAACACAGGAGCAACTAACAGGTAGACAATTCAGGTGAGGGTCAGGTAAGTACACATACAATGTTCGAGAGCAGACAATGACGGTGCGGGAGGAGTGCAAGGATATAGTGTGCTTGATGAGTGGTGACAGGTGCGGGGAATTAGACTCCAGGTGATGGTGATCGTGTACTGAGAACAGGTGTGAGCCGGGGAGGATTCTGGGAAATGGAGTCCAGTGCTGGTGAACGGCTGGTGAACTTGTGACATTACTCACCCCTCCCGGAAGGCGCGTCCCGCGCCGTAACAAGGCTGGTGCAGGACTGAGACATGGGGAAGGCCTCCAGGGCAAAACAGGCAGTCCAGGGAGCCATGGCGGAGCAGACTGTTCAGGGGGCCATGGCCTTGGCACTCGGCCTGGCCACTGACGCATTCTGAGAAGTATAGCCCCCCCCTCCCCAATTCTTTGGGGAGACTCCGGGTCCCCTGGCTGGCTGGAAAAGCGTGTGAGAATTAGATTTGCTGGGTCTTGAGGGGTGAGGAGAATTGCCTGGCACCATGGGCAATCTTGTTGTTCTGGTCTTCTGTCAGCAGATATATACGGGGACATGGAGGTAAGTGAACACAACAGCAGGTTTATTAAACACAGGCAGGGGAAAGCAAGCAAGGAAGTGAGTCCAGGTGAGTAATCGAGGAATGGTAAGGTTTCTTGAGTCTTATCTGAGAGTGATCTGTTCTTTTCCTTTTCCAGGGAATCTAAATGGAGCAACGGAGTGTGGAGATGTTGGGGCACAGGAACAGTGGAGAACTAGGAGTGGAACACAGGAGCAACTAACAGGTAGACAATTCAGGTAAGGGTCAGGTAAGTACACATACAGTGTTTGAGACCAGAAAATGACGGTGTGGGAGGAGTGCAAGGATATAGTGTGCTTGATGAGTGGTGACAGGTGCGGGGAATTAGACTCCAGGTGATGTGATCATGTACTGAGAACAGAGTCCAGAGCTGGTGACAGGCTGGTGAACTTGTGACACAAACATTATTGGATCCTGTCTATAGTTAACAGACCTGTGAGCTGTGTGAACCTAAGTGAAACTGTTAAAATCACCATAACACTTTAAAGTACATGCAAAAGTGAGTTTTAAACAATAAATCTATTATGATCTGTTTGCTATATTTTATTTATATTCCAAATGAATTCATGCATTTATAAGTGCGCCTGAAGTGTTCAAATAGTTTTGGGGGCCACTGTATGCTGTTCCTTGTCATTAGAGCGCCACACATTTTTACTGAATTTTTTACTGATGATTCCTGTTCTCCAATGTTTTTGCTTGGTGAATTAAAATCATGATTATTATGCATTTTTTTAAGAGCAAATCATATTTTATTCAAGGCTTCCAAGGGATGACATCTTGTATTCTATATATTTTCAATGTATTAAAGTGTAGTCATATTGTCAAATATAATTTTCAGTATGACAGAGTAAGCTTGACAGTTTTTCTATTTACAGCTCATTATGTACACAATGTGACTGACATACACAAGTCATTAATATTTTTCCAAAATCACACAAAACCTTCATGATCATGCTTCAGTACTGTCTATTTCAGTACAGGATCTGCTGTGGTTTATTTATTTGAAGTAATACACGGTTGGTGGAATTATTTACTCTAAATAATGTTAATGAAAATGACACTGATAATACTGATATATATATACCAAAGTACTTGCTAAAATATTTCTAAACTTCTAGAATATCAGTACATTCAGACATGTGTAATCGATCTGTTTTTCTCTGCTGTCAGGACAGCGATGACACTGTTGATCTCTGTGAGGAGATGCTGCAGATCTCCATGTTAGTGAAGGAGCTCCCGGCCTCACTGCCACATTCTGGGTATGAAGAGCTGGAGGATATGATGTTCTTCAGCCTGTGGAGAGCGATGATCAGCAGGGTAAGCAGGAAGAGCAGCAAGCTGAGGAAGATGGAGACGTAGACGTAAACATTCGCAGTCCGTCCGTATGAGGCAGCGGCTGCCCCGGTAGAAACAGATGTAGGGCTGAACCTCAGGAAACTCTCGCTGTCCACTTCCGTACCATTTATCTCCTCCACAGTCCCATCCATCCCAGACATATCTGCTGGATTTGGGAATCTGTTGTGAAGATAGGATAGATAAATTATTATTTACAGACACATTTTTTTCAATTAGTTTGCCGTTTTGTAAATTAAAGTATTATTATTATTACTATCCACGTAAACCTCTAGGATTAAATTCATGTGAACATATGATTTAAAAATATCAATGGATACAATAAGGATGTTACATTGATCCCACTAATGGTGTACTGTTTCATTTATGAAGTATTGATTAATACTAGTATTTAATAATACTCGCATTTAATAATACTAGGAATTTCTGTTTTATTCTATTCTATTACAATTAAATATTATATTAAAATATAAACAAATTGATATTATATTACAATATACTGTAATTAAACAATATATTATGATGTATAATATAAACATTATTTCAGTATATTAGGATTAGAAGCATTTGAACATATGAGATCATACAGAAGATGTTTTAAAATATTATTGGACACATTAATGTTATTCCATTTGGCCTACTGGAGCATTTGTTAGTATGCTGATTTAATTTATGGAATATTTAATGAATTATAAATAGTAACAAACCAAATTATTTAACCAAATCACTTCTTAAATGTAGTAAATAGAATAAAATATTTAATATTAATGTATTATTATAATAAATTAATATTATAATTAAATAATTGATTACATCTCTAAATTATCAAATACAAATTATTATAATATAATCATATAATTTATTAAAATATGTGAAAAATAAATTCTGATATTTCTTCGAGAATATCAGCTCCTAAACACTTTTTTCCCCAAGACATTTTCCAAAGTGCAACCAGTGCACAATCCGTTGCCTTCCACTTCTTGACCAATGCATCATCATAATAAGAATATTGTATTCATCTAACAGGCCAGTCATATTTTATGTCAATCCCCCAGAGTTCACTGACACACAGCTGACTATTTCCTTAACTGACCTCTGTCTTTGATGAATGTTGGATTTGTATGGTTCAGAAAAACACAACAACAACCAGAACACTTAAATACTTCAGATTGAATGTGAAGAGGATGATAATCACATTTAATTATGCTTTTTGTATCCAGGCAACCTGTATATCAGCGGGCTCGTAAGCTGGTGCGGGTTGTTGATAGGCCACTGCCGGTCCATTAGGACTTTTGGGGTGGTCACATCGGCTCAGTGGTGCACACAGAAGGTCAGTCTTTTGTTTACACAGCATGCATTCTCACACCTCATGAATAATAGATTGAGAGGTACCCGAGCAGGAAAATGTCACAGAGTTTCCCAATTTAAAGAGAACAACATGCCAAATCATTTGTTTGACAGGCTGTCGGTGTATCAGAAATGGGGTTTTTACAAAGCTGCTTTGTTTGTGGCCGTTCAAAATCTGAGCTTATACAAGACCAACATGCATTCAGCTTTGAGCAGAAAAGATTTTCATATTTACAGGCAGCGGTACATGATTCACATTTAGCTCCCCTGAGATGAGAACAATTTAACGGAGGTCACCTCAGCTGTGCTACAATCAATTCATAAGAGAGCATGTGTGCTTGTGCTGTAGATGCATTAGTGTGGAAATGAGCTGCATCTTCAGCATCTGGTTACAGGTCAATATCTGGCTTTTTATCATGTGTTCTTTCACATACATCGTTCTATGCCATTAAATGGGGATCAAAAATGTAGTTTAAATTTGAATGATTAAAAATAATGGCAACATTTTACAGTATAAGGTCTCATTGTTTACATAATTAACATCAGCTAATGCAGTGAATGCAATGTATTTTTTTTCTTATTAATCTATGTTAGTGTTGGGAAGGTTACTTTGGAAATGAAATAGGTTACAGATTACAAGTTACCCTATTTAAAATATAATAAGTAGCGTAACCATTTCAATCACTTTGTTAAAGTAATGTAACTGATTACATTTTGAATACTTTTCTAAATTTCTGACAAATGTTTTTAACTGTTAATCAGTTTCAGGGTTAACCTTACAGTAGTACTCAACACTGATTACAGTCAGAGTTTCAAATTTTAAAGCACAGACACCACAAAATAAAACTTTAGCACCTCATTTTACTTTGAGATTTCGTTTCGAGGTTAAAAACATAATAAGAAATAGTAAATATTAATACAAGAAGTATTCAGATGCAAACCCCTTTGTAATCGTTAACATTTTCTTAAGTAACTGTAATTTAATTACACATTAATTACACATTTTTAGTTACATTTATTTTGTAATTAAATTATGTAAGGCCGTTATATGTAACTAGTTACTCTCCAACACTGAATAAAAATGCATTGTTCATTGTTAGTTCATGTTTTGATTTAAAAAATGCATTAGTAAATTTTGAACTATTTACATTGAAAAATGCAAAAAGTGTTTGCTCAAGTTAACTAATGCAGTTAAAGGGATAGTTCACCCAAAAATAAAAATTCTGTCATCATTCACTCACGCTCAAGTTGTTCAAGTTGCACGCTCAAGTTGTTGTATATTTTGAAGAATGTGAGTAGCCAAACACTTTCTGGTCCCCACTGATTCCATAGTATTTTTTCCATTACTATAGAAGGCAATGGGGACCAACAACTGTTTAGTTACCCATATTCTTCAAAGTATCTTCTTTTATATTCAACAGAACAAAGAAACTCATACAAGTTTGGAACTACTTGAGGGCAAGTAAATGATGACAGGATTTTCATTTTTGGGTGAACTTTCCGTCTAACAAATGAGACCCTACTGTAAACTAATAGTAAATCAAATAAATTTTACGAGCTGCAATATTGCCGATCTGTGTGACGTTTCTCACAATGTTCTGAAAATTTGTTTTCGAGAACCCTGAAAATTGTCCACAGATGTGCGGACAAAACAAGTGAAGTATTTTTAGTCTGCGGTTCACCTCACAACACTAAACTTGCTATTTGTTTGTTCGCCGGCATATTTCAGTCCCCTAAGCTTCATTGTGTGTGACTACAGTCGTCTGAGCCACAGCGGGCCTTGAGAGCCTGTGGTTATAAAGTCTCATAAAGGGTCATGATTTATGAGCACTTCCTTTTTTTTCTGAGATGCAATCGTCTGCAGAGGCACGCTAGGAGACAGCAACAAACGGGAAATCACACTTATTTTCCTGGACGTTTCCTCAGTCAACTTTAACGTTCCCCTACCAGCTTTTCAATTTATGAGTGAGATTAGAATCCCTGCGGCAATATAAATCATTCGATCCCTCTTGTGGTTTGCCTGCAATTCCAGGAGAAGTTCAGCGGGTCATTACGGTGTGCGGCTCTAATCTGTGTTTATGGATTTCGTTTAGGGCAGCTTGTGGAAGGAGAATGTGGCTATTAAGGAAATGACTCAAACATAAAGCTCCACAGAGGATGTCAGTGAACGAGGGGAGCGGGGGATGACGAAATACAGAGGGTTGGAGAAAAAGAGATTTGAGACTGACTGGAATACCTGATGAGTGTCCAGTATCACTTACTAGAAGCAAATACATCTTTTTTTAAATTTCAATTAAGCACATTAAATGACACATTAAAGTCAGTTTGAATATTTAAGAAAAGTTAAGTTTTAACATTCAAATTGAAAATAACATCAACTTTGATTTTTTTTTTCTGAGTAAATTCTGATAAATATAGTAGAAATACTGACCTTTCTGATGCAAAAAAAGAGTCGTCGGCACTAAATCACACAGCTATCCGTTGCGCTCATCTCGTGCTCCCGGAGTGAGTTCCTCATGGGATTCCTTAAGCTATAGCGCACGCTGAAATAGATGCCACTTGTGTTTGTACTGAGAGCAAAAGAGGAAGCAGCGTATCTGAATGCGTTCGAGCTGAATCTCAACAGTGGGCTGGATATCGACTGTCCAGCTGTTGTACTCTGAATTCCCCCTCCCTCTCCGTTTCATTCCTATCATCCCTCTCCCTTTTTCATTCCCCCTCTCATCTCATTGACGTCTTCTCGGTTTCTTTAGCAGCTGATTTATGTTTCAATTAAAGGCAAAAAGGATGTCTCGCATAACTCACAAAAGATGATACCATTGTTCTTGCTTTAATTGCTGTAATTGGGATTTGATTATCTTAGTGATATTACTCAGCTCAGCAGCTCAGACTCTATGACAGGCATCGCCCATGCAGGGTCTGTCTTGTCTTCTCCCATGGTACCGTGCTCAGTCATTCATATCTGACAGAACTAATCACAGCTCTCATCAACATCATGAGCCGAAAGGCCTCTCATGTAGCCGTCTTTGTGGCGTCACCCTCAGATGTAATGAACTCTCAATGAGACCTAATGCTGGGCTCATATATTGTACAAAAGGGCTGTTTTGCTTTGTAAATGAAGCGTGAGGATTTTTGTTCAGTTTAGTCTGGCATAATCTTGTTTCACACAAATAAAGGTTTAAAAAGGTTCCATTATCTTAGTTTAAAATGTTCTTCACACTAAGAAAAATATGTTTTTTTTTAAGAACTGTTCACTGTGTAGTGTAGAAGAAACATTTTTGGTCTCCAAAAAACCTTTGCATGAATAGTTTTTAAAAGAACAATTTTTCTTAGTGTGAAGAGCATTTAAAAATCAAAAGAACCCTTTTGCCACTATAAAGAATCTTTTGTGGAATGGAAGGGCACCATAGAATGTTAAAGGTTCTTCATGGAACGCATAGATTCCAGTAAAGAGCGTGTATGTCAGTTTGGTTACTGTTACAATATATAATTCCTTTTTCTTCTTAATGTCTGGAAACAATAAAAGAGTATCTAAAGGAAGAGTGTATGTCAGTCAGATGTCACATTTGAACATATTCTTCAGGTGGCAGAGACTGTTTTTCATTGACTTGAAAAATTGAGAATAAAAAAATGAAAAGGAGTACTGGCCGTTTCTGATTTGATCATCCACACATTTTTTTAAAATATCTCAGTGATGTCTGTTTTTGATCAAATCTCTTTGTTATCTCAGTAACCGAAATTTGTGACACGTCTGTCTGTCTGCAGAGAGTCTGAAGCGGACTGGCATATGGATGGAGCTTCGGATGCAAGCAGTGGGGCAGAGCTATGCATGTCAATAGGACCGAGGCGTCATGCCTCCTGGGAAGGTTTATCTCTTCTGCTCTGTGCACTGAAGAACACAGCTTATGGATCGACGCAAAGCAAAGCATGATTGTCGCTTCTATTATTTTGTATCGTGAATGGGAATTTTGTTTCGGTATTGATGAAGGCTTGCATTCTTACTCATTGATCATAAGTTATTCATCTTGAACCAGTAGAAAGCTCTCTGTCCTCTTAAAGGAACAGTTCACCAAAACATGAAATTCTGTCATCATTTACTCACCCTTGTGTCATTCCAAAACTGTCATTCAACTGTTTTTGTCCATGTAGGTCAATAGGGTCCAAATCAACATTGATGCCCAATGACCTTCATGGTACACCATGAAAAAACGGTGAAATTTACTGTAAAAAGACAGAAGCTATTGTTACCAGAATTTTACCATAAAAGTATGCTAGCAACATTTTTGGTTTTACATTTTAAACTTAAATTTAAAGTAAACAAACAAACAAAAAAAACTAATATGTAAAGGGTGCACAGTGTCATAAACACAAATACAAAACACTGTCTTTGTTACACACTAAAATAATGCAATAAACATTAATTTAACAACATAAGATATAGCTTAAATCCCTGAAAAAACTAAGAACTTACCATTTACCAATTAATAGGTATTTACTGCAGCATTTTTAGTCTTTTACGGTTAAAATTATGATCATTTTTTCAGTGTATGGAAAGAATTGAAGGATCATTTTCTTAGAGAAGTTGGAGATATACAAAACATTAAATATGTAATGTATAATTAATTATTTGACTCAAATTTTCAGCATTTGTGGACGAAGATATGAATACAAAATAAATTTAATAAATTTAACTAACTTATAATTAAAATAACTAATTATTAGTTCTGATTTAATTTCATTCAATTTGACACTTAATTTAAGTGAATTAAAATGGTCTTTTTCTTAGAGAAGTTGTAGATCTATAATCATACATCAATAGATAAATGCATCTTTTGTAACTTTTGTCTAAAAGTTTTTACATTTATTGACAAAGATATGGATACAAAAAAGATATGAAAAAAGTAATAATGGTATATAAAATTACAATCATTTTTACAATGTATGGGCAAAAATGTATTTCCATTTTTTAAAACCTTTTCTTTTGTATTCCACAGAAGAAAGAAATTCATATGACATGAGGGTGAGTAATAATGACCACCTCTTTAACATTCATCGAGTATTCGCTCTCTTCATAAAACGTGCAAGGACAGGAGTTAGAGGGCAATTTCTGCCTCTAGACATACATTGGCGGCATTCCACTGTCAGCTCACATGCCCACTGGGGACCATTGGTACCCTTCCTGAGTCCTGCTGTGTCTGATCCTGTCCTTTGGGTCTTTATAATTGCACCAGCTAATGCCGGCGCTGAAGCACATGAGTGAATGCTGTTGGATTTTGATAAGAACAGTGCCTTGGCTGATTTTTCCTCTAATCCATAAAACTGTAAAAATCAGAGAAGGTTTCTAATTCCCCTGATGCAAGCGATTCAGCCCAGCTTTGGTGCATCTATTCCCTTTGCACTCAAGTAGGTCGAATGTTAACACACAGCATTCGGAGGCAAGGCCGCCTGAAGCATTTTTCATTAGACTGTGAGCTAACTTGAGGGGGAACGGGTCGCATTGATAATGAATCATCCGCTCACCCCGACTCTGCTCTACTGATTTTGACAAGAATGTCATGTTTGAAGAAGCTTTGTGTCAGACAACAGCAATGTGTCAATCTGGATTATCCTGTGGAATTCTCTAGGCACTATGGGAAGGTTTACACAGTGGAGCATGTCAGAGGAAGAGTTGGAGAGCACACTCTTCTCTCTTTCTATTTCCCGTTTTCCATTTTATTTCCCAGCTGAGATGATGCTCTTTGCATAGCAATCCAAGTCTCAGAGGTCTCTGTATTTCTCCGACAGCTCAGACAGAATCACCTTCTAGTGGCCTAGCAGCTGGCAGCCTATCATACAGGCACTCACGTGTTCAGGAAATGTACTTTTATAGACAGTGATATGGATTTTAGAAAAAACAACAACAACAACACAAAAAATAGCAATGTTCAATTTAATGTAATGTAATTAAAAACTTTAAGTAAATTAAAAGGGTTTTCTTTGATAAATGTTCAGAACATTTAATGGATAAATGTGTATTTAATAATTTGCCTCATATTTACAACATTTATGGACAAAGAGATGGATATGAAACAAGACTAGCAGTCATTTTATTTTATTTTTATTTTAAAAACTAATTTAAGTGAAGTTTCATGTAGGCATGTACATGTTCAGGAAATGTGTGGCATAGATAGAGATTAAAAATAGCAATAAATATAAGTTTTGATTTAATCTAGTTCAAAAACTTGTTGAAGTTGTAGATTTACAAAACATTCAATTGATAAATGTATATGTAATCATTTGTCTCAAATTCATAATCATTTATGGACAAAGATATGGACACAAACAAAACTAAAAGTAGCAATAATGATATGATCCTATTTAATTTTAATTTAACTTAACTTTAAAACTTAATAATAAAAAAGTTGATTTAAAGTTCATTTAAATTGCATACAAACACGTAGAGGTTAAAGAATTTACATGTATGGATAAATATATAGATAAAAAATAGCAATAATTTTATGTTACAATTTAATTTTATTTATCGTACATTTAATTTAAAACATTAATTTTAGTGAATTAAAATGACCTTTTTCTTAGAGAAGTTGCAAATCTACGAAACATTCAATAGAACAATGTATATGTAATCTTTTGTCTCAGGTTTCAACATTTATGAACAGATGGATACAAAACGACTGAAAATAAATAGCAAGAAAGATAAGTTCTAATTTAAATAGATTTACATTTTGGATATAAATGTAGATAAAAATAACTAAAAATAGAAATAATTAAATCATTTTATTACCAATTAAATAAAAATATGGGCTCTTTCTCCTAAAAGATGTAGATCTATAAAATAAATGGATATTTTTTCCCAACATTTACAGGTATGCATACAGCTTTAACCAAAGCAACTAACGCCATGCTCTGCCAGTCAAGCTACAGGAATATGTGAAACTCCATCATATCTGCCTGCTGACTTTTGGCACCATACAGAAAAATTTGGCCTTAGCTATAAACTGGCATCGACAGTTCTCAGCATATATGAGAACTGGAAATTTATCGCTATACCTCTGCTGCCGGCAGATTGTCAGCTGCAATACATCACGATAATAGAATGGCAAGGACCCAGTTCAATCTGCCTTACACAGCATTCAGAACTCCTCACCCCAAACTTTAGAAACTGTACATACATATACAAATAACTCCCTTCTTAACTATGTTTCAGGGTGATTCCTTACACAAATGCTGATCTTAGGCCAACACACGTCAGAACTCCAAGTAGGTTAACATACGTCAGTACTGTGCGTGTTCCTACTGCATTCTCTGAATATTCTTGTGTTGATGTCATGGGTTTACTTGCAAGGGCGAAGAATCCCGAAGTTTATTTAGCTCTGAGTTTGCTGTAACATGTCCTGATATTTGTTTATACCCACACCACCTGATTTAGATATAGCAGCCACAATCTTGCTCTGTAGCACAAATTACCCTGGCTGTCAGCACTCTGTTATTGTTGAAATTTCTCTTTCTGCCAGACAAAGAGAAAACAACAGCACCAGGGACGGTCAGGAAGAAATCATCAGTTCCAGACAGAGCCTGTTTCCAAGAATAAACTTGATGGCCATGTAGAGTCAGGAACAGGTCTTATACTCTGTAAATCTCAAATGATTGTGTAGACATTCAAGCTGTAACTACTCACTTGAAATGTGGAGTAAGCAGTTTTCCTGATGTTTAAATTTGCAATAAATTTTCCAAACATGTCAGGGTTCTTTCCATGTGATCTTGTAGTGAGATGTTTGTGCCTGAGATATTGAATTCAGCCCTGCTGTTTTTTATTGTAAAGAGATCTTTAATTGGATTTATAGAGGCTTTGTAGTGTGAGACCTGCAGAGAATCTCATTTCTCAAGAAGCCCCTGGTCAAGGCCTGTGCAGTGAATCGCTGAGTCCTACATCACATATTGAGAGCAGTCTTGGCAGGAGTCAGGCTTAAATGAGAGCCCACGCTGGTGTAAACATCCTTAAACATCCTCAATGTGAGCAGCACATCTACAGCCTATCTCAGCTTTGAATCTGGGTTGGAGATGAGAAATGTCAAGCAGTGGAAGCTGTGTCCTGCAGTGTGATATGCTGCTATACACATTACTATTTTTCTTAATTCTTAAAATGATTATGTAGGCAGTTTGTGTGATCTAATATAAATCTAGAAACCACATGGAATATTTCTACTTAAAAATCCATTTGTTGCATTGCAGGACCATTAAGGGAACTGCAAAAAACTAAAGGGTGATTACATAGTAAACAAAAAGTTGCAGCATCTAAAATATACATTTTTCTGCAACTTTGGGGACTTTTATGTCCTAGGGGTTGGTTTTTTATTAAAATGGATTTCTGCTTTTTGTAATATGTAGGACACATTAAAACTTTCCTGCTAAAGCTCATGCTTTCATCATTTATTTTACTACTTTTGAAGTACCTTTTTATATAGGCTATAGCTTTTTGTTGAACTGTTATCCCAGAACCATTCTTAAACTATGAAAATCCATCAATTTTAGAATTCTTACACGTTTAAAACTATGATCAAATGAGTGAAAAAATACCAAAAAAAAAAAAGTTTTGTGTGCGTGTGTTAAAAAAAAATCAAATGAAATTTGATACGTGATGTGTGAAGACAACAAAGCCCTAAATATCACAGTTTAACTTTTTTTTTTTTTATTTTGCATAATGTGTTTTAAGTGTTTTAAATGTGTTAATCTAAAAGTTCAAAATGCTAATACTTTATACAAATACCCGTTTGTTAATTCTAAAAGTGTTTGCGTCGAAAAAAGTTCACGTTCATCATTAGGCTATGTTGTCCGTCTGCAGCTGAACAGCAAAGAAACAGCAGCCTACTCTGTTTCCATGGTTATGTTGCCACGTTACTATACCTTAGATGCGAGTTTAATTAGCATTTATTTGCACCAGCTGGAAAGCGTCGGCGATCTCAATTAAGTCAAATGTACTAACTAGCCTCATGTCGATTGGTCATGAATACCGACGTGCCCGTATAAAAGGTTTAGCGAGACAATCAGTATCAAAGCACTTTGATCCACTCATTAAGAGTTTATTGGTTCTTTAAGAGTTTAACGCAGCAAGAGGTTTGTTTTGAACGGTTTTGCTTTTAAAGTAGTTGTTTATAATTTGAGTTGACCTTGAACCGACTAATTTTCAGCAGAGAAAATGGCTTCCCGTGGCTTCGCTCCTCTGTCCAGTCGTCAGGAAAACCTCATGGGCCTAGGCAGACCGGACGGCCTGCGCGCGCTCAAGCCCGGCCAAAGGGTTGTGCTCGGTGTCTTGACCGAGAATAATCAACACAATCGAGTATTTGGTCAGGTTAGTGTCACGTGTTTACAATGCTACTCCTAGAGTGTAATAAAGTGACGTTTGTCTCGTTTAACTAGGTTTCATCTAAATATGAGCCAGCTTTTCGTGATGCACCAACCCGTGACGTCAGCACATCGAGTGCCACACTTGATCACGTGGTTGAGTCAGTCATCGTGCAGTTAACTAAACAATCACCCTATTTCTTACTGCCATCAGAGCTTCTGCTAGTAGATGATTCTGTCCAAGATCTTGGTTCAGGTATGCTGATCAAGTCTATAAGTGCTAATATTAAATTCAACTATTTGGATATGGCTATAATTGTATCAACACTTGAAGTGGATCCAAAGTTCTTAAGTTGTCCTAAGACAAGAATGCATTTTGGTTTTAGGACCACTTTAATAAAAGGCTTTGCTCCCCTTCAAATTGACTACTATATTTGGGTTTGAATACAGTAGTATGTTTAGTCTTATTTTAGATCCTCTCTATCACAGCCTTCTAAGTCTGTATGACTTTGTATATTCATGTTTATAACATCACCTAAAAGGCAGTTCTTGTCAGCTGCAGTGCAGAATTTTCATGGATTTAGTTTAAAACTGTTTTATGAATATTTAGGGTCTTGCATGGATTCTTCCATGCAGTCATTGCTGCTGGAGGACGAGGCCGCTTCTTCTGAGGATGTCCTGTGTGTTCCAGAATATGCGGAGGACATCCACAGATACCTGCGTGAATGTGAAGTTGGTATATTTAGTTTAGCAGGTCTTTTGCGTAGCCCTTTATCAGTTTGTAATGCACTGTGTCTCAGGTTAAATACAGGCCGAAGCCCAGCTATATGAGAAAGCAGCCTGACATAACTAACTGTATGAGGATCATCCTTGTCGACTGGCTGGTTGAGGTTGGCGAGGAATACAAGCTGTGCTCGGAGACTCTCTACTTGGCTGTCAATTACCTGGACCGCTTCCTCTCGTGCATGTCTGTCCTGAGAGGAAAACTGCAGCTTGTGGGAACTGCTGCCATGCTCCTGGCTGCGTAAGTGGTGATTGCTGCTTTAAATTTGTTACATACTGATGTAACCGCTTGCTGTTTCTGATTAGGAAATACGAGGAAGTGTATCCTCCGGAAGTGGAAGAGTTTGTGTATATCACAGATGACACCTACACAAAGAAACAGCTGCTTCGGATGGAGCAGCACCTGCTCCGAGTGCTGGCTTTTGACATGACTGCACCCACAGTTCACCAGTTTTTGATGCAGTACACATTGGAGGAGCATATCTGTGCCAGGACTGTAAACCTTGCTTTGGTGAGTAGGTTTCATCTTGTGAATTTCTCCTATGAATTGGATATTGATTCTCTTCTCTCTCTGCCCCAACAGTATCTTTCAGAGTTGAGCTTGCTTGAGGTGGATCCTTTTGTGCAGTATCTACCTTCCAAGACTGCTGCAGCTGCATATTGTCTGGCCAACTACACTCTAAATGGGGCTTTGTGGGTAAGTAACCTTTTCACTGAATTTTATTTTTTATATATTTTTTTTCCCCCCCATTTGGATGAACCAGAAGTTCTTCCATGCTTCCACAACTATAGACAAGGTGTATGTATAAACCCCTGAATACTTCAGTTTTTCTATAATCCAACTGAAATGGGTCTGTTTCTGGCAGCCTGAAAACCTCTATGCCTTCACTGGTTACTCACTGGCAGTGATCAGCCCATGTCTGAAGGAGCTTCATAAGCTCCATCTAGGGGCTGCAGGTCGACCCCAACAGGCAATCCAGGAGAAGTACAAGAGCTCAAAGTAAGCAGGCATTTGGATTGTGGATGTTTTGGGTTTTTACCCTCTTCCTAATAACTAATCTTGTCTTTCAGATATTGTGGTGTGTCCCTGCTTGAGCCTGTGGAGTCTCTGCCTCTCCCTTGATGTTTTAAAGTCCACATTTACTCGAGGCCAACAAATGAACTGCAGCGCTTAAGTCTATTGTAAATATTGAATGAACTTGCTTTTTAAATGTGGCTTTTAATCTTTTTAAAACGTGATTTTTATCATAGGTTCCTTAAGACTATAACGTAATCAACAAAATAGTGACTTGTTTCTCTGTAAATCCAACATGCTGTTGGTCTGAAGGCTGTTCTCCCCTCAGTATATGGAATGAGTGGTTTTCTACCATTTGTCTACTTTCCTTAGGGTCTCTTTCTGGTACGCCATGTATTACTTGTATATTAAATGCAATATCATGTACTTCAAACTGAATTTCAATAAACGAAACAAGTTGCATTACTGCTTGTGTCCAGCCTAGTACACTTGAAAGCAACGATTTTTGGTTTATGGTGCACAACGACCTCTAGCGTTCACTGACTCGTCTTTTTTTACAAAAGACCACTTTGGCCAACCGGCTTTGTGTAAATGGAAACATTAATTCGTAACTTTTTAAAACCAAGTTAAGTTGCAGAAAATATACGCGAGGGAAACCGCACAGGTCTCTATACCCAACCATCGCGCACACTTAAGGTCATCGCGATATAGCTTGACAACCACCTGCTCAATGTAACAGTTTCTTTACACTTAGTTAACTTGGGCACTAAAACTGTTTTGGGTGTGAATCAAGAAGAACGGATTTTCCCCAAAGCTTTAAGTTTGATTCTCTGGAGTGACTAATTCGCGCGCTTTCAGGTGGTGTTTAGGCTACTATATGGAAAAACATTTATTCAGGGTGACTGGGGTTGGTGTGTGTGTGGGTTTTTTTTTTTTTTTTTTTTAAATTTAGAGCGCCAGTGACCAGAAGCGCTGTGAACTCTTTTATGGGTTATGGTTTTTCTTTTCCCGTAATCTTGTCGAACCTGCTTGGTGACAAAGTAGCTACATAATTTCGTCGTGTGTCATGGGGAAAAAATAAGCTAATCGTTACTAATTTAAGCACACGCTGCCAAAGCTGTCACGCTTTTCGTAAGGTTTACATTTGCTGTTTTTGAAGGATTGTATTTACTTTTCTTGGCACTGCAATGGAGTCACCAGAACCGGCTGAAATCCGCGCCATTCGTGAGAACTATAAACAAGCCCTGCAGTGTCTGAACTCAGGGCTTCAGTATGACGAGGTGGGGGATAAGGACCAAGCCGCTCTTCTATACAAACTGGGCAGGCAGCATCTTCTCAGAGGACTAGAGGTGAACACCCATGGGGAGCGCTGCGTCGGACGCTACTGGGAATTCGCGCGTCAGACGCAGCTGAGGATGAACGAGACTCTGAGCACCATCACTGATCGTCTCGGGGAGCTGGAATCCACAGCGAGCTCGGGTCAGCGCCTTTATCCGACCCTTCCTGTCCTCCAGGACCCCCAGCCTGTCGTTACCACCAGAACACCTGTCTCAGCTTCAGGGGGGGCCTCTGCTCATCCTGCCTCCTCTACGGCGGGCTTCACTGTACCCACTGAACTTCCACCAGCCTACACTCCACAACCAACAGAAGGGCATCTGTCACTCTCTCATGGAGGCAACGGGCCATTTCAAGCTGCTCCAAACCAGACACCCCAGCGCCAGGGCTTTGCCCCAGTCAATCTCAGTGAAGCTGGCATGGAGATTATGTTCTTGCCCAGTGGGGTGCAGATGTTCTTCGTTTCTGCTGAGGGTCATGTCAGCGCCCCTTCTTATCCAGGGTACCTACGAATAATCATATACAACAGCCAGAACAGTACTGCCAGCTATGCCCCAGCCTACTTACAGGTAAATTTTGTTTGGATAATATTTGTGTGTTATTGTTGTTATCTTATTTTCCTCCAAGTTTTGTTATTGTTAACTAAAATTATTTAAATCGTTTTTGGTCATTGAAATTATGCTGAGATAAAATATACATAGGCTATTAGACGAAAAACTTAAAGAACTTTAAAAAGTAGACATGATGTCTTGGGTGAAGTAGGCCTACTAAAACTGACGCTGAAATAAAAATAAATATAGGAATTTAAAAAAAATGACAAAGCACATACCAAAATTACTAGACCTAAAATGATAAATATATAATAAATTAACATGGCATATAAATACTAAATTGTGTAAGATGCTAACACTTTGATAAAAAGACTTTAATAAAGAAATTTAAAAAAAAAATCTTTAATTTTATTAAGAACTTTGTGAAACATGTAATAAGAAAAACTTAATTTGACACACAATCTCTACCTCTTTAAGCAACCTTATGCAAAAACGTTTTAAATCTAGGCCTATTCTTAAGGATTTTTAGATGTTTTTACTGTCAAAGACAAATTTTAATCATCTTAAGATTGCGTGTGTGTGTGAATTATTTTTAGTTTAATTATGAAATTCTCATCTTTGAAACTTTGGTCATAGCATTGCATTATAAACACTCTTATTTTTGCTATAAACAAGCTATTGATCACATTGACAAGAACTGTATAGGTTTACCCTGCACACCAGAGGTCTTGTGATGATCACATAAAACTGGGTGTTTTTCTTTGTTGTTGTTTTTTTTACAAAGAATTACGTCTGTGTAGGGTTTGGTTGTTGTTGAGCATCAGTTCATGGCTGACAGCAAAATAACTAAGATTACTGTCATGCTTCTCATGTTATACAATTACAGGAACATTCTTGTGCATTAGAGCAAAGAGAGAAGTAGAAACTTGTGTTTTTATTAAGAGAAGGCTTGAGATTTATTTGGTATGATAGGTAGTATTTGGGATGACTATTAAACTATGGAAGTTTTACTTTTAGTTGGTTGTTTATGTCACTCAAATCCGACATGGATTAGAAAAGTTTCACTTTCAGATGTCAAATATGTAGTATCACAGCTCCACCTCTTCTGTCAAACCCGCAAAAGCCAGTCCAACCTGACTCTGTGGTAGTTATATAAAAAGCTTTAGGTCCATTTAGGTTGTGCGGTGCTAGAAACAAGCTGTTATGGATGACGCCAGGGTTCTTTGTGCAGAGTCAGTCTGCATGCTGTTTCAGCAAATAGAAATCTCATTGAATGGCTGAGCATCGGCTCTGTGCAGTATTGGCAGATTTCCAGTTTGAGGGCTGTTAGTTGTCCAGTGCTCCCATTGCTCTGGGGCTTGATGTAGGACACGTGGAGTCCAGGCACTAACATAACTGCTGCATGCGTCCCACAGTGGTCTTTTGTCCCACTTTAGTCATCCAGAACAAATGGTGGCTTTCTGAATAATCACACAGTGCACAAACATATGCAATATAATTGCAGTCTTATTTGACCACAGTTGTCCCTCATATGCACAATGACATCCAAATACACTAATCTTTATTGTAGTTCAAAGCAGGGGTCATCAAACTTTTTGATGCTCAGAACACCAAAATATTTGTCTCTTATATTTTTCCTTAGCTAACACATTTAGCTTATTATTGAACTATAGCCTTAAAGTAATAAATTATTTAAAAATATAAATGATTTGCAGCATATCTTATTTCTCTTAAATATGTTTTTAAATTATTGATATTAATATATTAATAAAGTTTTAATAAAGTTTAATACATTTTTAATGGAGTTTTAAGTCCTAAGCAAAGTTTCTTGTTAAAACCTATGGCAGTCAATACAATAAAACCATGATTAATCATATGAACAAATTTTGTAAATGTTCAAAATTAACACTAAACATATTGTAATTTTTTAATTACATATATATATTAGTGCTGTCAAACGATTAATCGCATCCAAAAGAAAAGTTTTTGTTTGCATATGTGTGTATATTTATTATGTGTGTATATATATATATATATATATATATATATATATATTCATATAATTTATATCATATATAAAAATATTTAATATATAAATGTAACATTTTTCTTAAATATATACATGCATGTGTGTGCATTTATATATACATAATAAATACACACAGTACACACTATGTAAACAAAAACTTTTATTTTGAATGCGATTAATCGTTTGACAGCACTAATATATATATATATATATATATATATATATATATGTACTTTTCAAAGTTGTAAATAAAACAAGGATTATTGGAGTGCATTTTACAAGAAAATACTATTCCATTTATTTACTTCAAGAAGTGTGAAATTTATTAGCAATTTCTGAGTGAATTGTTTCTACACTAAATTAATTCAGTGTGGTTTAATGGTGGTAAGTAAAGATCATATACAGTAAAAATAATCTCTACTTTTTGATTGAAATGTTGTGCTTGCAGGTTTGTGATTGGATCTATCCACTGTACCCAGACTCACCAGTCTTTCTTAGCAACAAAGGTGTGTTCACATTTCCGGATACCACAGCAGCGGTGCTGGGGTCCTATGTTGGGGTGGTGCTGTCCTCAGAGCTGCCTGCAGCAGACAGGCATCTGTTCCAGGAACAGCTGTCAGCGCTAGCACAGCTCAGGGTCCAGGTACTCAATCTCACTTTTGATTTTGCCAAAATGTATGACGAATTGAAAAAAAGACAAAATTGTCATTTTTATTGAACTCTGAATCTATGCATTTGTTCTATATAACACATAAGTTTGCTACGTATTACTCATAACCAAGGGATTTTCATTTAAGGTAGATGAAGAACAAGGTGGCGCTACAGGAACAGACATTAACCTGAGTGGAAAGGTTCCTCCTTCAGAAACATCTGTTACCCAAACACCAGGAGGGGAGGATAAAACTGTTCCTGTTTGGAGCGAAAAAATGTCTCGGAGTATTCTAGCAGGTCTGAACTTTAGGATCAGAGTAAAGTAACCTGAAATTTTGATAGGAATCCTCTTTTTAGAACCTTTATTTATGTGCACTGAACACCTTTTTGGTACATTTTATAATTAGCCACTAGAGGCCACTCTAATACACTCTAAGGGAGAACAAGTGCTAAAGGTATTGTGATATTTCCACTGTGGCTGTGCAGGGACTTCCTGGCTGGGTCGGGGGCTTGTGCGAGGAGCTGAAGCTACCGGTAAAGCCATCCAGAGAGGAGCAACTAAGCTACGAGAAAACATCACTCCAGAGGAGACCCCAGCAGAGGTCAGCCCCAAGGTCACCAAAGGCCTACATGCAGCCAAGCAGGCCACAGGGGGTGCTGTGAAAGTCAGCCAGTTTCTAGGTGAAACAATGGTGTAATTAGATTTATCATATACTGACATTTAGAGCTTTTCTGTATCCTGTTCTGCAACATGTATAATACATTAAGTTTTATTCACCAGTGGATGGTGTTGCTGCTGTAGCTGACAGAGTTGGGAAAGAAATTGCTCCACATGTGAAAAAACACGGTAGCAAACTCATCCCAGAATCTCTCAAGAAAAGTAAAGACGGCTGCTCCAGTATGGATGGAGCCAAGCTAGTGGCAGGAAGCAGCATACAAGGTAAACAAATAAATCACTCAAATGTCCTAAAAGGCTTTCGCCATTTTTCCTTTGTCCTGCCACATTTCGTTTATCAAACTTGTAGATCCTTTATAACTTGACAAAAATATTTTAGTTCATGTTTAGATGCAAATTTTGTTCTGTAGGTTTGTCTACTCTATGGTCAAGTCTGGAAACAGCAGCAAAGACTATTGGCAAAAGTATAACCTCAGAAACTGTGACTACTGTGAAGCACAAGTAGGTGTTTTTTTTTTTTATTTATTGGTTTTTTCGAGACTCACTGATTCAAGGTTTCTCTTCTGCTTTCCTTTTATTCTTTTCCCACCTGATACTGCTGTTTTTTTTTTTTGTTTTTTTTGTTATATCTAAACTTCATTGCTTTGGGAAATGGATTAATTTACTCTTTCCTGTTGCTTTTTCAGATTTAGGGGTCTAGGAAGCCTCTTGGACCCCCCTAGCAGCATATAAATGGTGGCGGGTAAAAACACACTGCGTTTTCTCTCACTAATGTTCCTACCCAAAGTGCCTTATTTTCTTGAGTTACTGACCATTCAGAAGTTGCTGAGAAGGTGCTTATTCTTATTAACAGTTCATCAGAGTGCTTTGTGAATTAAAACTGAGGTGAATGCAACATTTTGTCTGTGCACTGTGTTCTGTTCATTTTAAAACATTTCACATTATTTCAAATATCCTTTAGAATCAATTGTCAACAACATAACATGAACTTCTATCAGGACTTTTAGCTCAGAATATCTCCATATTTGTGATCAGGTATGGAGACGAGGCAGGACAAGCTGCAGACACTGCAGTCCAGTCTGCTGTTAATGTAGGTATCACAGCATTTAATGTGGACAACCTGGGCATCAAAGGTATACTGAAGACCACAGGCAAGCACACTGCAAAATCAATGGTGAAAGATGGCTCAGGAGGAGGAGGAGCCGAGAAGAAAGAAAAGCCGCCTAAGGATGAGAAGAAATAATAAATTATTAGCTGTCGTCAGTTAACTTATCATATATGTTCTTGTAGCAAAAAAGTATCATTTTTATTGATAATAAGATTGATATTATACTGAGCAATGTTTACAGAAGGATGCACTTATGTACTGTATTAGTTAAATGTTATATTCCTGTTACTCAAAGATACTGTTTATTTTCTTAAAGATATTTAGAGGGTTATTTTTATAGAAAGAAACAACAACAGGGTATTTGATTTTATTTTACCTTGTTTGAATGTTTATTTCACAAGTGTCTTTGATTTTCATTGTAAGTACATTTTGCATTCTGCATTCTTCAAATGCATTAAGATGAAAACTTGGAAGATAACTAAGAATTGACATCACTGTCATCACTGTACCAAAGACTATAGAACACCCTCTCTTAAAGAGACTTTGACTGTACTCTGTTACTGTTTTGGACATTCTTGTGGCTTGTTAACTTTAAAAAAAAAATGCCGCCTCATTAAAGTTTACCACAAAATTTTCACTAGTTTAACTGTAGCCGTAACGAAAAACATAGTATCACCATGGTACTATTTGTAACTTTTTTTAGTGTAAATACAACGGGCATAGTTATAATAAAAAGTAGAGTCTTCTTGCCTTTTCCTAAACATGATTTCATATACATCTGTCAAATTATCAGCGTTACAGTGAGTGTTGTTGTAAATCAAGGTAAAGATTATTGAAAAGGCCGCCGCACAATTGGACCCAACGTGATTGCGTAATCAATGTTGTGGTTGTTCGTTGCCGTGGATACAGCCCAACAATCACAAAGACACCGATGAAGTGAAACCTGTTCATACTCAGACTGAGGATGGGAGAAGCTGATCTCAGAAATTATGAGTTATCCCAACTGCAAGCAAAAGTCGAGCAGGAGAGAGAGGTCAAGTAAGTCCAAACATGTTTTAAAAACACAACAAAGCAATGTCTTGACTGCTGTCACAATGAATACATCAGACATCGCAGTTGCACGTTGATTAGACTTATTCAGTCATTTGTGAATCGTTTAAAGGGAGATGTTAAAGGACTCTGTGTCTGACCTGAGGAGCACACTGGCTGATTTGGAGAAGAGACTTCACAGTGTTGATGGGGAAGGTCTGTATATAGACAAAAATGCAAGAAACATTGACCTACGGTATACTCTACTGAACAAAATTACATTTGACTAGTAATGAGCAAAAATAATAAATTCGTGCATTCATTAAAAGTTGAACCGTACCACTCTGCTCAGAGAACGAGTGGAGAACCAGATATGAGACACAGCTGGAACTGAACGAGCAGCTGGAGAAACAAATCAGTGTCGTTCGAGGGAGACTCGAGACCCTCCGCGGTGACCCCGCAGGTAGCATAAGAAACGTTTCTTTTTCTCTTTTTTTCTTTCTTTTTTGTCGTTGGTACAGTATAGTATTTTATATTATTGCCTTATCTTATTTCACTTGTAGTGTTGCTGCAATCAGTCTGTAATAATACAAAGACACACTTAGGGGCACCTGCCAGATAAATAACGGGGCAATTCAGTTGATAAGCTTTATATGGTCTGGAAAAAAAAAGTATTTTGGGCTCGGTCATAGTGCATGTCCACAATTTCACATACTTCATTCATGATTTCCTATGTTGGCTCTGTCTCTAAGTTCTCTTCATCATCTTCATCAACCTCTTCATCACATCTGTCATTTGATTCTTCACATCAGTTATGATCAAATGAATGATCAAGGGTCTTATGCTGATACAGAATGAAATATGAGGCAGGCACAGGCAAGCCATATACTTCAGAGCTGTGAGAGAATAAGCCATGCTGTTATTTTGATGTATTGTGTACACACTGCACCACTGTAACTTTTGTCTTGCTCTTCAGATCGACTGGCCTCTATTCGCTCATATGATGAAATGTCAGAGGTAAGCACTTCAGCTTCAAAAAGTGCTACCAACTTAAATTATAAAATAATTTTCATTTAAATATTAAATAATTATATAAATTATATATTGTATATAACAAATTATATAATTACATACCCTAAATATAAACAGAATAAATATGTAGCAGTCACTGCTACAAAAACTCTGGCTTTTAAAAATATACATTTCGCTCCCTCACGCCCCCTGTCTGTGCAACATGGAAGAGACGCGTTGGTTTATGCTTCAGTTCATGCATACACATTTTATTTTCAGCGGCTATTGTTGCATGGTGCAATTGTTTCTCATTACATCCTGGCAAAGCTGAATATAGTCTTCTGCCAATGACGAGATTAAAATCAATCTGCTGAGACAGATTGAAAAAAAAAAAAAAAATCAGTGAGAAGTAATCTGTAAATGAGGGAAGAGAAGCGCGAAAGGCTCGGGTGGGCCATGCCAGAGGGATGGAATGACAATTAGAATATTTAAAAACTGAAAATGAGGTCACGCTTGACCCCAAGCAAATAATCTTAATTTTATCCCTATCATATAATCACACATTATATAAGAACATTCTTTATTCCTTGTTTTAAAGAAATAGTTCACTCCAAAATCAAAATTTACTGACAATTTACTCAACCTAAATTGACTTACTAATGTAAGTCAGGACATTTATTTTATGGGTGATTTAAACATTGACTGGTTTTCTAATGACTGTCACTTGAAAAAAAAACTGTTGACTACTGCAAATGCATGTGGACTTACTCAACTTATAAATAAGCCTACAAGAATATGTTTTAAGAGCGATGGCTCCAGAACATCTACCTGTATAGATCATATTTTCACAAACCGTCCTGAACTGTGTAAAAAGGTACTGTCTATTCCTACTGGTAGCAGTGATCATAATCTGATCATTTCTGTGTTAACAACCAAGCTGAGTGGATCTGGAACTGCAGTCTTATTTAAAAGATCTTATAAATTGTTTAAAAATGACAAGTTTATAGAAGATGTTCAAGCTATATGCTGGTCTGATGTGTTGGCAACTAGTAATCCAGAAATTGCCCTCTTTAAATTTAACAATTTATTCTTGTCTTTGATTGAGAAACATGCGCCTTTAAAGAAGTTTACTGTCAGGAACAACGTCACACCTTGGTTGGATGATGAACTGAAAAATTCTATGAAAATAAGAGGTCAAATGAAAAGAATAGCAGTTACAACAGGAAATAAATGTGATTGGGACCTATATCGTAAAATGAGAAATTCTGTTACTAAACTTAATAAAAAGAAGAAGAAAATCTATTTTGATAATCATGTTAAAAATATAGGTAATGATAGTAGAAAGTTATGGAATGTTTTAAATCAATTGATTGGTAAGAAAAATAAAATAATTCCATCTTTTCTGGAAACAGGGGATAAATTTATAACTAAGCCAATAGATATTGCAAATTATCTTAATGATTATTTTATAAGAAAGGTAGACAAACTAAGAGAAAATATGTCTAATCTAAGTAATGATATATCTCACCTATTAATAAGAAACAAACTGATGAAAAATAAGAACTTAAGGTTTAAATTAGAAAGTGTAAATATAGATCAAGTAAAGAATCTTTTAAAATCCTGTAAAAACAAACCACCGGGTGTTGACGGTCTTGACAGCAGGCTTCTTAAACTAGCTGCTGACTTCATTGCCCCTGTTCTAACCCATATCATTAACCTTAGTTTTATCTGCTGTACCTGCCCACATGCGTGGAAGCAAGCTAAAATAGTTCCTCTGCCCAAAGATAAAAAAATGCCTTTTTCTGGTCCCAACAGTCGCCCGATAAGTATATTACCTGTATTATCTAAAATAATGGAATCTATAGTGTATGATCAAATTAATAACTATTTTTATACAAATGATTTATTAACAGATTTTCAGCATGCATACAGAAAAAGTCACTCCACTGCCACTGCACTGACTCATATGTCTGATGACTGGCTTAGAGGAATTGAAAAGAAAAATATTATTGGTGCTGTATTTTTAGACTTTTCTGCTGCCTTTGACATCATAGATCATGAACTGTTATTAGCAAAATTATCCTGTTATGGTTTTGAGCAGTCAGCAATTACATGGATGTACAGTTATCTGTCAAATAGAACACAGACAGTGTTTTTTAATGGCAGCTTCTCAGGTATCAGAAATATCACATGTGGAGTACCCCAAGGCAGTTGTCTGGGTCCATTATTATTTAATATTTTTACTAATGATTTACCGTATATTTTACATAAGGCTAATATTGTCATGTATGCTGACGATTCAACTATATATACATCAGCAAGTACACAAATGGAACTAGAAACTGTTTTAAATATAGAATTACAAAATGTAGTAGATTGGATTAAATTAAATAAACTTGCACTAAATACAGTAAAAACTAATTGCATGATTTTGGGTTCAAATTATAACATTAATCTAAATCCTGTAATTAATATTCAAATTAATAATGTAAATATTAAACAGGTGCATGAGACCAAACTGCTAGGTGTAATAGTTGATTCTAGATTATCATGGAAAACACATATTAATAATATTATTGTAAAAATGGGTAGAGGTATATCGATTATGAAAAGACATGCTAATTTTTTAACTTCAAATATTATGAATTATGCGATGAAAGCACTAATATTGACATATCTCGATTATTGCCCAGCGGTTTGGTCAAATGCTACTGGTGAATGTATGAATAAATTACAGCTTATACAGAATAGAGCTGCTCGTGTGGCACTTAGGTGCAGCTATAGGAGAAATATTATATTAATGCACAAAGATCTTAACTGGTTGTTGGTTGAGGATAGACTGTTGTATTCATTGTTAATTCTTATAAGAAACATTTCTATTTCAAAATTGCCTTCTGCTTTGTTTAAGCATTTTTCTTTTAGTGTAGACAATCATCAGTACAGTACCAGGCATGCAATTAAAGGCAACTTCACCTTACCCATAGTAAGAACAAATGCCATAAAAAATACTGTTATGTTTAGAGGTATGAAGGAATGGAATAAATTGCCAAAGAATATCATACTTATTAATAATGTAAATAAATTTAAATTATATGTAAAACAGCATCTATTAAAATAATACATTTGACTGTTTATATTTTATTTATATATATGTGTGAATATGTGTATAAATGAATATGTGTAGGTATATTTATGGGTGTATGTGTAAGAATGTGTTTTTATAGGTGTATATTTCATGTTTGTATGAGAGTACATATGTATGTTGATTTTGTGTATATATATGTGTATATGTAGGTGTATATGTGTATGTGTATTTACTTTTTCCAATTATTTGTTGTATTTTTTAATGATTTTTTCTCAGGACCCCAGGAAGAATAGCTGCAGCATTGCTGTAGCTAATGGGGATCCTTTAAATAAAAAGAAAAAAAAAAAAAAAAGAAAAGAACCTAAGGCCATCCAAGATGTGTTCATCCAAGGAACAGATTTGAAGAAATTCAGCATTACTTTGGTTACTGACCAGTGGATCCTCTGCAGTGAATGGGTGCCGTCAGAATGAGAGTCCAAACAGTTTACATCACAATAATCCACATAATCCACAAGATTCAGTATATCAATTAACGTTTTGAGAAGCCAAAATCTGCATGATTGTAAGAAACAAATTCATCATTAACAATTACTTGTGGATTAATGTAATGTTTTTATCAGCTGTTTGGACTCTCATTCTGACGGCACCCATTCACTGCAGAGGATCCATTGAAGAGCAAGTGATATGACGCTAAATTCCTCCAAATCTGCTCTGACAAAGAAACAAACTCATCTACATCTTGGATGGCCTGAGGGTGAGCAAACTTTGAGCAAATTTTCATTTTTGGGTGAACGATTCCTTTAATTCCACGTGTTCAGATATTTTCTTTTTTTTCAGGATGCTCTCAGACAGAGGCTGAAATTGCTGTCTACAGAGAAGTGCGGCCTTCAATCCCAACTGAAGGATTTCCAAATGAGAATTGTGCAGGAAGGAAAGGTGAAGTCCTACACCATTATATCTTCCACCATCGTTCCTGCTACGAAAACCTCTCTCTAGTCAAGACATCACATATCTTGTTGTACAAAATCTCCAGCTATTAATTGTAACATAAATGACATTAACATGAGAAAGTGAAAGAGTTTAGGTCTGGGCTGCTGAATTCCCCTAGAGGTAAAATAACAATTATTTCACAATTATGCTGACATGAGAGTCCTAAGTGGAAGAATAAGGAAGGATTAAAGTCTGCAGTTACTTGGTCATACATTAAAAAGACAGATAAATAAAGACATAATTGTCTTTATTATGCATTCTATTCCTAATAGACTTACCAGAAAGTCTACGAAGAGAGGCGGGCGTATCTTGCAGAGATTGCAAAGGTGAGGAAGGCATTTAAAAGAAACTTTCCAGTTTGCGCTTTCAGTTATTCACTTGACAGATGTTTTTATCCAAGGCGCTGTACAGTGTTGGTTTTATCATTACGTGTGTTCCATGAGAATCAGACCCATCACTGTGGTGTTGAGCTGCTTGACCAAAGATATTATCCAAAGTGTTGCGTATATAAACTGGTAATGTGTTCCTATAGCTGTCCTCAACGCTGGATATGAGCAGAAAGCAGCAGATGGTTCAAGCCCGGAAGACAGCTCTGGGTCCAGACAAAACGTAAATGTGAAAATGCACTGTACATCATCAAATGACACTACTTTGGTTCATAGGAAACAATGCCAGGTATTATTTTGTTCTTGAAACATTTTTTAAGCAACATGGAAAAAATATGCAGGGTTGAGCCATTCGGTTATTACAAGTAAATCAACACTGTGAACAGAATGTGATTTTATCATCATGCATACTTACTCATTTAACTGGTATACTTAAAACCGTGAGTAACAAGACCGACCAATCCTTTCAATCTCAGTAGACTTAAGAATGAGCAATAACTTAATGGGATAGTTCACCCACAAATTATTCTGTCATTATTTACGCACCGTCATGTCTTTTCAAACATTATGTCTTTCAGATTTCTTTAGGCTATATTTGTGCTCTGCAGAAGTCAAACAGGTTTGGATATATAACAATTTCTATAGGTGAACTATCCCTTTAATATTCAGTTATTCAGGTTTAATTGTCCTATATGAATAGACACAGTAGATGGATGGTCTGTCTTTGATTGCAGTAATTGTACTTTTAAATACATTTTTGGAATGTTGGATATCCTAAATCATATTTTTGTTTTGTTTTGTTTAAAGCAGAGGCCAGGAGAGTAAGAGGCAACATTCAGATATGATGAAGGGGTCTGTCAAAAAAGCACCAGCAAGGAGTCGACTCCCTCGATTAAAACATTAATGCAGTTCAGGGATCTTCAACAGGGCATCCAACAATTATTGATTGATTATTTTTGTCAAAGTGTTTATTTTTTACTTTTTATATTATTTTATTATTTTTTTAAGAACAGTAAAATGAAGCATAATTTTTGAGTTCGTATACCTAGCTTGATAGAGGCCACTCTGAACTTTAATGATATTCACTAAATACTTTAAAATGGTCTTTAAAAATAATTTTATTGTATATAATAAATTCAATTCAATTTCAATTCAATTCAAGTTTATTTGTATAGCGCTTTTTACGATACAATCGTTGCAAAGCAGCTTTACAGGAAATTAAGTTTCCACAATATATTTATATATTGTAGAAACTTAATATATTTAACTTGTGGCAAAATTTGGTAATTCTGTATGTTGTCTGAGGGTTGGCATCCGCTGAGGTCCTCTGAGGGGTTGGCATCATCTCTTCTCAGGTGTTTGGTCATCTCAGATCATTTAAGGGTTGGATCCAGACTGACGCTTCAGTAATTCCTAGTTACCACGGGATATTAATCCCGTGGCAGAAACAGAGAAACAAATAGAGACATAATTAGCGTAGCTGCTGTTCCATCCAAGCAAAAATGATTTGTTCAACCCAAGCTAAAGAATAATAATGTACATTTGATCAGATATAACTGCAGTACAAGATTATAAGATGCATTATGTGAATGCTTGGCTAAAGAGATGTGTCTTTAATCTAGATTTAAACAGAGAGAGTGTGTCTGAACCCCGAACTTTATCTGGCTATTCCAGAGTTTGGGAGCCAAATGTGAAAAAGCTCTACCTCCTTTAGTGGACTTTGCTATCCTAGGTACTACCAAAAGTCCAGAGTTTTGCGACCTTAGGGAGCGGGTTGGATTGTAGCGTGGTAGAAGACTAGTTAGGTACGCAGGAGCTAAACCATTTAGGGCCTTATAGGCAAGTAATAATATTTTGTAACTGATACTGAACTTAATAGGTAGTCAGTGCAGAGACTGTAAAATTGGGGTAATAAGATCATATTTTCTTGACCTGGTAAGGACTCTAGCCGCTGCATTTTGGACTATCTGTAGCTTGTTTATTGAAGATGCAGGACAACCAGCTAGCAGTGCATTACAATAGTCCAGTCTAGAGGTCATGAATGCATGAACTAGCTTTTCTGCATCAGAAACAGGTAGCATGTTTCGAAGCTTGGCAATGTTTCTAAGATGGAAGAATGCTGTTTTTGTAACATGGGAAATATGATTTTCAAAGGACAAGTTGCTGTCTAATATAACACCCAGATTTTTGACTTTAGAGGACGTAACAGTACATCCGTCTAGTTGCAAATTGTAATCCAAGAGATTCTGTGTACTGTTTTTTGGTCCAATAAGTAATATCTCTGTCTTATCTGAATTTAATAGGAGGAAATTATTGGTCATCCAATCTTTTACATTTTTAACACAATCTATTAGCTTAGATAATTTAGAAGTTTCATCTGGTCTTGTTGAGATATATAGTTGAGTATCATCAGCATAACAATGAAAACTAATCCCGTATTTTCTAATAATATCACCAAGGGGCAACATGTATATTGAAAATAGCAGAGGACCTAGGACAGATCCTTGTGGTACTCCATACTTTACTGGTGATAATTGAGATGACTCCCCATTTAAATAAACAAAGTGGTAGCGATCGGACAGGTAGGATCTAAACCATCTTAAAGCCTGCCCTTGAATACCCGTATAGTTTTGTAAACATGGTCTATAGTGTCGAACGCAGCACTAAGATCAAGTAAAACTAGCAATGAGATGCAACCTTGGTCTGACGCAAGAAGCAAGTCATTTGTAATTTTAACAAGTGCAGTTTCTGTGCTATGGTGAGGCCTGAAACCTGACTGACATTTTTTTGCAGGAAGGAGCACAATTGAGCAGACACAACTTTTTCTAAAATTTTAGAAATAAACGGTAGACTTGAAATGGGTCTGTAATTTGCCAGTTCACTAGGATCTAGTTGTGGTTTCTTAATAAGAGGCTTAATAACCGCCAGCTTGAATGGTTTTGGGACGTGACCTAAAGATAACGATGAGTTAATATTGAGAAGCGGTTTTTCTGCTACAGGTAACAACTCTTTCAGTAGTTTAGTAGGTACAGGATCTAATAAACATGTTGTTGGTTTAGATGCACTGATAAGTTTATTTAGCTCTTCCTGTCCTATAGTTGTAAAGCACTGCAGTTTTTCTTTGGGTGCGATGAATGAAGCTGAAGTACTGGATGCTGTAGAATCTACATTTATTATTGTATTTCTGATGTTATCTATTTTATCAGTGAAGAAATTCATAAAGTCATTACTATTAAACTGTGAGGGAATATTTAGGTCGGGTGGCATCTGTTTATTTGTTAATCTAGCCACTGTGCTAAATAAAAACCTTGGATTGTTTTGGTTATTATCTATGAGTTTGCGGATATGCTCTGCTCTGGCAGCTTTTAGAGTCTGTCTATAGCTGGACATACTGTTTTCCACGCAATTCTAAAAACTTCCAAGTTAGTTTTTCTCCATTTGCGCTCAAGATTACGAGTTTCTTTCTTGAGAGAATGGGTATAACTGTTGTACCATGGCGCAGTAAATGTGTATTGGCTTATTTTATTGGGTTTTGTCTTATTTTATTTCAGGGTATTTTCTTTAATTAAATATATTGTCATATCAGATGTTAATTCTGAAATCTTCCCAGATTGCAAGCAACCACTGAAACAATGTTAAGTCATTGTTTATGTGTCAGTGCTAACTGCATTGAATTAGTGTTACAAAGTGATGTTGGATCTATATCACTTGTGCACCCGCAATTAATGTTGATACAATGGGGATATTTCAACAACAACAAAAAATGGTAATGTCTTTGAATCAACGTTTTGAAGTAATGATGATTCATCATCACTTATCCACCCTCAGTTAATGTGAAATTTAAAAAAGCAATGAAAATGTCATTGAATCAATGTTACACTATGATGTTGATTCTACATCACTGTTGTTGAGCCTATATAGAAATAAAAAAAGGATAAAAATTGATGTGATTAGAATGTAATGTTCATTCTAATCCACTTTAAAACAAACAAATTAAAAATACTATATTGAAATGTCAACATAAAATAATTTTGCCATCTCATGTACCAAGTTAACATTAGGGCCTGTGTTCAACTACACTTCACTGGCACATCAACACACTCCTGACCATTTCAAAGTTTGGGGAAAACCTTTTCAAATCAAAATGACACATTTCCAGCAGTTGTCACTTTATTTGTTTTTAAACAGATTTACAAAATCAATGACAAAAAGATTAGTCTTTAAAAAACAAAAGTGGGACAAAAAGGACATAACTACAACCTTTAAGATAATTACTTTCAGGCGTCTGATGCCAGACTACAAGTGGTCCAATGGTTTAAAAGCTGGCTCACAGCTGCCTCTTTTCCTTTGGATTCTCTGAAATCTGAATCTCATCATATTTAATAACTGAATGATGAATATGGATGATGACCTAACAAATTAATAATCAGGGAGCAGAACATAAAGCACAGGATAGCATAATTGTCTCAACGTCTCAACATTGTATCAGTGTCACCTTGCTGGGATTTTCATTGCATGCTACTATGAAGAGTCAAGGTTAAGACGATGTATTTTATATAATTATGTAATTTTAGAATACACCTACATAATTATATTTAAGACTAATTGATGTAGTTAATGTTATTTGAATGATCAAAGCGAGTTTGAGCAGGTGTACAAACAAATGTTCGCTCTGAGTCGTGAGGGAGCTTCGAGAAAGAGACTTTGTGGAACAGCCTCACCGGAGAGGAACGGGGCGGGGTGTGTGAGAGTGTGTGTGGGAAGGGAGGGAGGGATGGCTGGCTGTGGCAGGTCTGCGGTGCGGGGCTGAATCTCAATGAGAAAGCGACCAATGTAAATCACTGCAAGACACGAAGGAGAGAGAACAGCAGCTGCCGACCGACCGACCAGCCAGCCAGCCTCCTCTGCGGGACAACAAAGGAGGTGCCGGGCTCACATCACGACTCCTGTCAGCACTGCTCAACATCTGAATCGTGACTATTACGAAGAAACCTTGAATATTCCCTGAATCTTCACCTTTAGGCAAGTAGAAAGGTCTGTTTCTTTTCTGTAAGTAGAAACAAAGCAACTCACAAATATTTTGACCTGTCTTTGAATGTTGTTTTGCTCATTCTAATTCATTTTAATAGCCTAATTCATAATTTATCAGTTATGTCACTGTTATATGGTCAGCGACGTGACGTTAATTTTTGTCCGGATCTAAGTTATTTACATTAAGAAATTAAACTGAAACAAAAATGACGTGATCATGTTTTCAATTTAAGGATCAAAGTAATTTTCTTATGTTTGCGCGACTATGTCAAACTATTATGGTTGGAGAAAATGTAGTAGGAATTCGACTTAATCTTTTATCATTTCTTTTAAAATAGCCTAGAAATATTTGTGTCAGTGTCACTCTTTTTTGTGTGTCTGTAGCCTACATATTTTTAAAATATTTTATTCATTTTGAGCTTTTTATGAAAGGGCTTGCGTTCAGGTCGAAAAAATTAGCCTACTAAAAATGAATTTGTTTCAAATTAAAAATAAATCCCTGAAATATGTTTTAAAACTTTTTTTTTTTTTGAAAACGTACTTTTTACTTGACAGTTAAACCACTTTGAGAGTTTTTAACCTAAAATAGGCTAGTTGTAAAAAATTATATAAATATTTTTCAAAGCAATATCTCATTCTAAAAACTTGGCACGTTTTGAACTCGGTCAGAGATTTTTAACATCCTTGTTGGACACTGATCCTGAAACACAAATAAGCATTAATCAACGTATTAATGTATAGGCTACTAAAAAATAACAGACTTTTGAGCACGTTTTCAGACGTCAACCGTTAGTGTTTGCCATGTCAAAGTGACACTATCAACAACAGGATGACAGACGCAAGATTTAATTAGCTCTAAGAAACATTTAAGCTGTCATTAAAAGGTTATTTTCAGACCAGACATTAAGTGACACCCATGTCACAGGGCTGAAGGATTAAACCTACACGGTTAGTTTGGTAACTTCTCTTTTCCACATTTAATTTTTACGCTTTAGATCTAAACTGACTGGACGACATGGAGGAACACTTTGACGAGAGGGACAAAGTGCAGCGCAACAGCCGAAGCGCAGGCCGGGCGAACGGGCTGCTCAGCCCCACTCACAGCGCCCACTGTAGCCTGTACCGGACGCGCACACTCAAAGCTCTGAGCCAGGAGAAGAAGGCGAAGAAAGTGCGCTTTTACCGCAATGGTGACAAGTACTTCAACGGCATAGTGTATGCCATCTCATCGGACCGGATAAGAACCTTTGACGCTTTGCTGGCCGACCTGACCCGAACCCTCTCTGACAACGTCAACCTGCCACAAGGGGTGCGAATCATCTACACAATAGATGGTTCCAAAAAAATCACCAGTATAGATCATCTGGTGGAAGGTAAGACGTTGTCTAATGCCGCTCAAACACTACATGTCGGATTGTTGTTCTTCTCACTACACAGTTGTCATTTTCTGTCAAACATATTTCACGCTACATGAGTTGGATCGCAGACAGACCAAGATATTTAACCTGCTATAGGCCTATATCTCTCGGGCATTCTTGGATGTGTCTTTTATAATTTAAGCATAGGCAAATCAGTGCGTAGTCACTCAAATGATCACGCACTGATTTGCCTCCGATTCTTTTTTTGTTTTGTTTTTTTGCCTCCAAAAGAAAAAAGTGCCTCCAAGTATATAGCTGCAGCCCGGAGACCTTAGAGTGGGCGGAGCGTATGTCGCAAGTAGGCGGAGACATTCAATATTGTGAGGTTTAGGGGCGGGGTTAGGTATGGACCTTCCGATTTCGGGCTACATCAGGGCTAAAATCTCAAAAATCGGGGCTAAAATCGTGTAGCTTGTGGGCGGTATAAGTATAAGTAGAACATATTTTTGTTTCACCGCACTGCTTTTTTAATTTTTTTTTTATGTGAACGTGCTAGACTGACATAATTTTGCCGCTGCATTGCATCTCGCTGCTTTTTCAGCATCTCGCGCAAGAGCACAGTGTTTTTATCATGTACAATTTAAAGCATTTCAACTTTTAAAAATGCATCACGACATGATCTCATGAGAAAACACGAGTAAGCAGATTGTACAAAAACGCACAAATGAGTTTGTGTGAATTTTGTATAAATTCATACAATTTAAGGTGACCACTTCCCGGGGACACGTTCTGACCAGGATTTCTAAATTGTCTAAAATATCCTGTTTGTACTGTGTCGATCAATCGTTGTAGGTCTATGGCATTAAACTAAAGTACTCCTTATACATTCGAATCGCTCTCGAGGTACTTTGATGTCAATTGATTGATCGGCGCAGAGCAAACAACCAACACCTGGGCTGCGTTCAGCCCCGACAAAACAGTACAAAACGTTTATTAAACGGAAACGGTGGTGCATTGAACACCCTGTTCTGATGACGGAAGTGTCTCAGCTGAGAAGGCCATTCTTTGTATTCTTTTTGAAGAATTTTAGGAGCCCGATGAAATTGTGCGAGCTGTCTCTTTAATACAGCGTGGTTTATATACATGTTGCTGCTGATTGGGCTGACATTTTTGACACACCCACCAAACAAGAGAAAACGTATCTCAAACCCCCTTTGCACACCGTTTCCAGGAAACATGTCGTTCAACCCGGAAACCCTAGCAAAACGTTGGGCACCGGTCTGAGTTTGAACGTGCCCCTGGTTATTTAACACAAATTCACCTTAATATTCATATTGCATGGAAAATTACTTTTCTATTTCGCTGCTCTTTGTTGTGTGCTTTGTTATTGCTGTATTTAATGCAACAATGTATTGTGTGAACGGCTTTTTAATCTATCGAATATGATTTAATTTTAATAGCATATTGTTTTATGAGATGCTCTAAAATGCCATAGCTTGGTGGCTTGGATGCTTTTGGATTCTCTTTTCAAAATTAGAGCAGTAGAAGTGACGACAAGGATACAGAATTAGGGCACTCAATGATGAGCATTTAAGTCTGCATGGCTTTACCTTAAATCAATGCATTTTAACAGAGATGACAGCTCAATCGACAGTGAAAATCACCAGTCACTGCCTCGGGTCTTTTACCCTAAAATGCATTCATTCTTTTCATAGAAAATGTGTAAAATCTCACATGTTTTATGTCACTTTGTTCTCTCTGTAATTTTAGGTGAGAGTTACGTGTGTGGCTCCACCGAAGCCTTTAAAAAACTCGACTACTCCAACAATGTCAACCCTAACTGGTCTGTGAATGTGAGGGCCTTGGGCTCCAGCAAATGCCCCACGTCTCTAGCCAGCTTGAAATCAGGACCGCAGTTCAAAGAGAGCAAAGACTTCATCAGACCCAAACTGGTCACCGTCATCCGCAGTGGGGTGAAGCCACGGAAGGCAGTTCGCATCCTGCTCAACAAGAAGACGGCTCACTCCTTTGAGCAAGTTCTCACTGACATTACAGATGCTATAAAGCTCGATTCTGGCATTGTCAAGAGGATCTACACTCTTGAGGGCAAACAGGTAAGACTGCCAGTTTATGAATGGAAATCTTGATACTGCTGCCATAATTTAGTCAATTCTCTGCTGCCATTCCAGAGTCTGAAAGGAGAATCTGTTTTGTGTTGTATCGTGATGCAACTTTGTTATGTAAAGTTGATTCATTCATGTGATTTTACCTCAGACAACTAATGGATTTCATAATAGCTTTTGTTATGTAAGCTCACCCTTTGAACTGGCACGGAAAAGTTGAAAGCGTGCTGAGATTGCACATTGGGAGTCCCGGATAATTGAGTGGTTGTGAAATAGAAATGTTAGAAATGATTCATTCATCAACAGCAGAATTCCTCTTATGTTATTGTTATCAGCTGACTCTAATACTGTATAGTGTTTCAAATTGTTCTTCTGTTGTAAAACCCACAAGAAATATCCTAGAAATAGGGGACTCAACATCCAAACAATGTGGCTTTTGTTTTTTAACCTCTGAAATGAATTCATCCCATAAGCCTTGAATTATAAATAATGAAGTGTCATTATTTCAAATGCAACAGTCGAAATCTCCCTCTAACCTGCAGCAAGATTTATGGCAGATCTAGTCTAGTTTATGAATGGGAATCTGTGTCTTTGCCCACGCATACTCAACATGAGAGAACTGTTGGCTCAAAGCATACAGAAATAACTCGGGCTTCTGCTCTCTTTTAAATTCCTCCCACCTTTTCGTGCCGCTCTGAAACAGCTGGGCCACCCCACACATGCAGAATGACAGAAGGGCGTGTGCATGACGTGCTTTGACGTAGGTTAATAAATATTTGATCATTCCCATTGTAAGACGTGCAGTTCAAAAGTTCACTTGTGAAATGCTTTTTCATTTTTCAAATTTAATGGTTTTCATAGCATTATATTAGGATAAAATTTTAGTGAAAATTGAAATTTTAAAAAATTGCATATTTATTTTCATTCATTTTATATTTTAATTTGGTGTGTCCCCTTTTGCAGTTAAGTCATCTTAAACTCAGTATTTTTAAGATTTTTAAGCTCAAATGTAAGACTTAAGACATTTTTTGAGACCTGCACAAGTAAAATATCATATGAACGTAGTAGGGCAATGACTATGGTAACATATTAAATTGTAAAATGACTGTAAAAAGCATGACTTACAGGTTTTCACAAAACAAAAAGTTTTATATATTTTTTTACAAAAATGGATGCGTTGTATCAATTATTGTAGTAATTTAAACAATTATTATTAATCAAGTATTACATTAAGTAACAACATAAAAGTAATTTATGTCTTAATTGTTTAGATTTTTATAATGCATTATCTTCTTGTCGATCCACCTGTTCACATTTACAACTCAAAACGTGTCAAAACATGGGTTAATTTTTACATTTGGTAAAATTTCCATCATTGGTCAGCAGGAGGCGCTTTCACTGCAGAAACAAAGCAGTTTCCTTGGTAACAACTGTTTAACATTACCATGTAAAACATTACCATGTTTGCATTTGTGTTGCAAATACAACTTATTCACTGATTTCTAGTTGTGTCCTCTTTCGGAAGCTAAAACAAAGTACTTACGCTTTCACAAGGAAACACAGCGTCTCCAGGACATGGCGCCGGCAGCAGCAACAGTACTACAGCGAGAATAATAGTTCTGCCCTCTTTCATTGCGTATACATTTGGGCGGTGTTTTGCAAATCTTCCCACACCGTGATGTAGACATGTGGGGGCGTGTTTGAATGAGGCGTTTTAGGGGGCGTGGTCGAGTCTTAACTTTTATAAAGAATATCTCTTTGGTTTTGAGACTTTAGTCTTTGGAACTTCAGGGATCTTATCTATGCACAATCAGCTTGTAACACTCCAAAGAGAAAGGAAAACTTGAAATCGCATCATATGACCCGTTTAAGTTGACCCTTGGGATTTTTCTTGCAACCCAAGTTTCACTAAGGGTTCCCTTAACCTTATAACTAAGGGATTTCTTAGCTTAAGGGTTTTCATGCAACCGGGCCCTGACCCTCCAAGTCTCTTTGTGTTTCTGATAAGGGAGTTTAAATCTGGCTTGCAAAATTACCAACTTATTGTATCAATAAAAAATGACAAAAGGCCAAAAATAAACATTTACGCTATATTCACTAGTTTTAACATTACAATTTTGAGGTAGTTTAAAAGGATAGTTAACCAAAAAATGACAATTCTCTTAATTACTCACCCTCATGTACTTCCAAACCCATATGACCTTCATTCATCTTCGGAACACAAATTAAGATATTTTTGATGAAATCCGAGAGCTTTCTGACCTTGCATAGACAGCAATGCAACTGAAACGTTCTAGGCCCAGAAACATACAGTAGTAAGGACATCGTTAAAATAGTCCATGTGACATCAGTGGTTCAACAGTAATTTTATGAAGCTACGAGAATTTCTGTGCACAAAGAAAACAAAAATAACTACTTTATTCAACAGTTTTTCTCCTCCATGTTACCGTCCACCACCATTCATGAGAGTACCACGATACATCTACATCATGTAGACTACATAAATCACAAACCCTTACTTTTCACACCAAAATTTTGAATCTACTGTCTCTGACCTCATTATACAGGTTATCAGAAAGGTGCCATGAGACTCGCGCAAAGACCCAAAAACCCAGATCTCTCTTGTGATCATGAGCATTTTGATTCATTCACATTTCATTTCCACATAGAGACGGTGGCTACATGCATCTCACATGCATGCTAGCAACTGACGTCTATTTTTAAAATCACGTCAGGTGCTACAGACATCAGAGCTAGAGGCAGATGTTGGTTCCATTACAATGATTCAATCGCTGAAGACATCAACGCCTGTTGTCGGCTTTGCAAGAACCATATGGGTAGGAGAGTGAAATACACCATTATTTGCACCAAAAACAACTGTTTAAGTTGCATCAGACATTTGATGGAACACACATTTCTACCAAGCCATATGATACTCAAGTAACTGGCAGGATCTGTAGCTTGAAGAAACGCATACATTTACACTTGGCAAAATCACGTTCATACTCCCTTATGAGTAATCAGATTGCCATCCATCTCCCTATAATTAGCTTATAATTGGCTGAATTTCACTCTGCTTTCCCTGAAATATGCTATACAATGTGTGATATACCATAAACATTTTCTGTTTGGAGCACATTTTACATTAGACTCCACCAAGGCAGGCAATAAACTGAAATTTTATTCACTGACTGAAAGCAGAAATCCATATTTTTCTTTCATAAGGCACAGACAGGTTCATTTACATACATTAACGCAGTAGAAAAAGGCTAAAATGTATGGTCTATTGAATAATATCCTGGCTCAGCTCTCTTACCGAACTCTCTCTCAGCAGATGAAATTGAATTTACATGGATTTTCTTAAGTTTTTTTCTTTCTTTTTTTTGTGCAAACTTTGAAAAACCAACACGAGCCTAGTGAAAAATGGCTGCAATGACATAATACCAAAAAGACAATCATGTTATATAAAAGATAATGAACCACATGACTCAACAACACAGAACTTAACTAACAATTGCTTTAGAAATTCCATTAATCACATACACAGTCAGATTTTCTTTTGTAATACATCAAACAAGCACAGCAACAATAATATTGGCATAAGCTGCTTCCACACCTGGATCCTACATTCAAACTGGACAATAAAGAGGAAGATGTACTTTTATTGCTTTGTTAATTGTGCACCTGAACTTCTCAACCTCCCATTTAATTTCAGTTATGCGTTCATCTTTTTTTTTTCTCTAGCCCAGATAGATTCTTTTATTATCTCCTTTTATTTTCTCTCTCTGTCGCTCCTTCCTGGTTTCTGTTGCTATTGTTCATAATTCTATCAGGACAAAATGTTGTGCTGTAACTGTGCAGGCCAGGCTTGTTCATTAGACAGCTCCCTCAGGCCCAATCGATCCCTGTTCTAAATTCAGTGCTACCCATAATGCTCTTACTTTATCTGGATGGTGACCAGGGCTTTGATGCCGTGCTGTGTAACCTCTGATATCAGACCCACACAGTGGGAGGAAGGCTTTTATGAATCACATTTCATTCAAAATACATATTTGTTGCTAAATAGCTACTCTAAAGATGCAGCCTTATGCACGACTGCACATGATATGAAGTGCTCCGGTTTTCCACATTCAAGGTGATTTAGAGGGCTTTTCAAATAGAAAAGACCAAGTCTGAAGATCTGAGACACTGGCAGAGCTGCCAGCACAGAGATCAATGGAGAGAAGTCTGTGCACAGATTAAATAGGAGTTTAATGAATTTCAGCCAAATGGCGTCTGCTTATTTGCACATTTTACCTGGCTGAGAAGAGACATATGTGACCCTGGACCACAAAACCAGTCTTAAGTGTCAATTTTTCGAAACTGAGATTTATACATCATCTGAAAGCTGAATAAATAAGCTTTCCATTGATGTATGGTTTGTTAGGATTGGACAATATTTGGCTGAGATACAACTATTTGAAAATCTGGAATCTGAGGGTGCAAAAAAAATCAAAATATTGAGAAAATCACCTTTAAAGTTGTCCAAATGAAGTTCTTAGCAATGCATATTACTAATCAAAAATGAAGTTTTGATATATTTACAGTAAGAAATTTACAAAATATCTTCATGGAACATGATCTTTACTTAATATCCTAATGATTTTTGCCATAAAAGAAAAATTGATCATTTTGACCCATACAATGTATTTTTGGCTTTTGCTACAAATATACCCCAGCGACTTAAGACTGGTTTTGTGGTCCAGGGTCACATATTTGAAGATGAGTATGTACAGTGACATTCAAAAGTCCACATGAAAAATTCTTGGATTCAAAACAGGGTTATTATAGTTAACTAAAACTAAAACCATAAAATGTTTTTGTTAAATGAAATAAAATAAACTTTAACAGAATTAAAATAAAATCTAAAAAAAAATATTTCATTTGACCTACTTGACAAGGCAGCATTTCTCATTTGCATTTAGTTAATCTTCATGTATTAAAATAAATATATAAAACCTGCACATGCACATATTTAATAATAATAATAATAATAATAATAATAATGACGAATTACTGAAACTTAAAATAAATTAAACTGGAAACAGAAAAAGAAAAACTAATTCAAAATATTAATAAAAAGTATCATGGTATCGCAATGAAACCCTAAAATATCCCAGATTCAGAATTAAAGCTGGAAATAAACATAACATTTTAAGAAAAAATGATGCAAAATATTTAAGATTCTAAGCAAATGTGACAAAAGGTCAAATTTCCTTCCTGAAGCACGTGATGCTCTTTGGATCAGAAGTTCATACAGTTTTACCGCTGCCTTTTTTAAGGGAGCTGTTTTGGTCCCTTAAATTTATCAAGGTGAAATAGTTACTAAGGACTTTGTGGCAACGCTTAAGGGAACACTTAGATAATTAAGGAGAATACTTAATGACAGCCTTAAGGTTCCTTAAGTTGACCCTCAGGATTTTTCTTGCAACCCAAGTTTCACTAAGGGTTCTCTTAACCTTATAACTAAGGGATTCATGCAACCGGGCCCAGCTCTTTTGACTTGATGTTTAGCCAACCATAGTGACTCCTCAGACCCACAAATCAACACCCTACCAATTATGCAGTGCACCCTAGTATCATAGTGGCAAGTTTTGCATGGAAAAGCACCACTAGTTTTATTGATTGATTCAGGTGCTTCACATATAGATATTTCAGAGTTAGAAAAGTTTTCTGTGCCACATCTGATTCAGTTCCCCTCAGATGGCCACTGACCTGGATCCAGTCCCCGAGTGATCTCCAGAAATTTCCGGTAATGCTGAGTGCAGGCTTATATTTTTGCTTGTGATGCTGGAGGACACTGCTGACAGATGGGAGCAAAGAGGGCATGCAGCTGAAATTCATAATTAAACGTGTCAGAACTGTATTAAAACCCATTTAACGTCATCTGGAACCATGCACGGACCCTCCAACTGTCCCTGGCTTGGAGCTTTCTGTCTGTCTCTGACATTCTGACACATATGTAGAGTATCACAGTTGTGGTTGTCTTTCCTCACAAAGGACAGGACTTTGGACATGAGCTAATTTTATCCATGCTTGTTGCTCCCTCATGATCTCTCCTTCCAAAGAAACTGATCAACCCCCCCTTTCAACAGTTTCTATGACGATGTGATCCAGTTGCTTAGTAACGGCCTGAGCCTTTGTGGCGTCACCGTGGGCAGTAGTGCGTGTAGGAGTGTGTGGGGAGTTTAGTCTGAGAGAGAGAGGTAGACGTACGATAAGTGGTTTAGGCCGCGGACATGGCTCTCTTGTTCTTATCCGTTAAGCCTATATTTACACACACAGACACACACAGGACATAAAGCTACACAAAGACACAGCTTTCAAATAGTTAACACACAGACACACACGCATAAATAACCAGACAGATGTGTCCTGCATACTCCAACTGATTCTTAATGACCTCTGGCATATGCTTCGGGCCGAGACAGAGACATAGCAGGCGTGTAATCGGCAATCATTCATGTGTTTGCTCTTCTTGGAGTTTGCCGTATGGACATAACTGATTTTCCGCACCATTGCATACACACACCATGCTTAATTAGCCATGTCTTTCAGTCTCTAACAGCCTTCCATTGTCTGGAGGGCCATTTACCCCCTCTTGAGCTTGCCTCACCTCTCGTTCCCCTTCTGTCCAATAAAATGGCCAGATATTCTGCCTTTGGCATATGGTCACGCTCTCCCCAGATATTGTAGTCAGCAGAATTTCTTTGTTTCCTGGCGAGTTAAATCCATATTAAAATCTAAATCTGGATTAGCAACTCAATCTAAGATTGAAGTTTAATCTGGGTTTCAGTAATGTTCTCATATATTGCATTTAGTGAAAAATAAGGAGGCAAATTGCGCCACTTTTGTACATGGTGATAAAGTGCTACAGTAGCGCTGTGCTGTATTAAATTAGGGGTAAGCACCCCACTTCTAAATATAACACTACTTTACATGATTGTTTTCTTTTGTTTTCTTTTTATCTAGTTTCTCAAGACTTTTAAAAAAAATTTTACTCTAGATGACTGATTTGTTTTGTTTTACTCTAGATGATTGTTTTGTTTAGTTTCACTCTAGAAAACTTGTTTTATTCTTGATAACATTTTGTTTTACTCTAGATGACTGTTATGTTTTACTGTAGATTACTTTTTTTTATTTTGTTTTGTACTTTACATGACCTTTGTTTTTTATTACTCTAGGTGACTGTTTTGTTTTGTTGTAGTTTTACTCTAGGTGTGTTTTTTGTTTCTTTGTTTTACTCTAGATGACTGTTTTGTTTTGTTTTACTCTAGATGACTTTTGTTTTCTCATTTTGTTTATGACTGTTTTGCTTTGTTGTAGTTTTACGCTAGATGTTTTGCTTTTTGTTTCTCTAGATGACTGTTTTGTTTTAGTTTTACTCTGGATGACTATGTTTTTGTTTTGTTTTTCCCTAGTTGATGGTTTTTTGGTTTTTGTTTCTGTTTTATTCTAGATGACTTTTTTGTTTTGTTTTAGTTTTACTCTAGATTACGATTTTGTTTTTTGCTTCTTTGTTTTATTCTAGATGACTTTGTTTTGTTTTAATTTTACTCTAGATGACTTTTTTTTTGCTCTAGATGATTGTTTTGTTTTCATTTAGTTTGCATTTAGTAAAAAATTAAGGGGCAAATTACACCACTTTAGTAGGCCTATGTGGTGCTAAATGTGTGGCAGTAGCGCCGAAAATGAAGTCATTGTTAACAGCCTTCTTTTCTATGTAAATTAGACTCATTATAGATTGAATAAGGAACAACAAAGAAAAACAGGCGTGCATAGAATTCCTTTTAAAACAAACGTTTGTGCATATTTTGTATTGATCATGTAGTAATTCATCAAATAATGATCAAATGACAGATTATAAATGCGCATATATCCACACAAGCCATGCAGTCTTTTAGCATTTAAAAGAGCTGATTCAGATGCCTTGACTGTAGTGTTTTAAGGGTCTGGTCAGTCAAAAGGGGCTGTTCACACAGAATGCATTTTTGCATTCTCTTTTCTTTTTCATATTGCATAAGTGTTGATGCATTAAATATTCGTAGATTATTTTGAAAATGTTCTCTTTTAGAAACATCTATAATGAATTCATCTTCATTATCATACCCATATCGTTTAATATGCGCTATAATAATTTGTGGCATCTTGTGCATGACATGCTGCTCTAAAAATGAGACTCTCAATTTAAAAAAGTTAAGAAACACATCTCTAGACCTTGCTTTTTTCATTTGAGTGCCCTTCATCTTAGTTCTTAAACATGCTCTGTGTGAATGGCCCCTTAGGGTGCTGAGTATTAGAATGCCGTATCATTTAAGTAAGTCGTGACGTATTGTCAAGTATGGTGACCCATACTCGAAATTGGTGCTCTGCGTTTAACCCATCCAAGTGCACACACACAACAGTGAGTAGTGAACAAATGCACACACACACACACACACCGTGAACACACACCCGGAGCAGTGGGCAGCCATTGCTCCAGCGCCCGGGGAGCAATTAGGGGTTCGGTGCCTTGCTCAAGGGCACCTCAGTCGTGGTATTGAGGGTGGAGAGAGCGCTGTACATTCACTCCCCCCACCTACAATTCCTGCCAGCCCGAGACTCGAACTCGCAACCTTTCGATTACGAGTCCGACTCTCTAACCATTAGGCCACAACTTCCCCGTCATGCACAGAATGCTGCAAAAACATGAGCAAAATGATCAAACATGTCTGTCTAGCCCATGTTTACATAGAAATGGAAAACCAAAGCAGTGGAATGCAAAAAAACCCCCCAAAAAAACATGTTCCGTCGAGTACGCCAGTGGTAGTCTGCTGCATTGTCTGGTAACCTTGCACATGCACACAGAACTCACAAGATTGAGAATTGTGTCGAGCAGATTGCTTTCAACACAGATTGCGTGAACATGTTTGTGTTGCCTGATTTGCATAATTCATTTCATGAACCGGGCACTATAACAAGACAGACAGCACTTGCAAATAAACAGCAGTCAATTCCCCTCAAAAAAGTGCAGTTGTTCCTTTGCTTTGTATTTTAGCTCATCCATCCTCATTTATTCTGAGTACGCTGTAGCATGTCAGACAGCAGGTATCTGGAGATCAGATTTTAGTTAGTCTGCTGCTTTTGCTGAGTCACTCCTATCAGGTGTGTGTGTATGAAGGAGTGTGTGTTTGTATGTGAACTTTTGTGTCGACAGCTTGTATTTGGACATAAAAGCACTGTGTGTATGTGCACAGCAAATGAGCTTTCCATGCAAATCATTTTAATGTGCGTCTGCTGCCAAAACCACACACAATGAAAGCCAAGAAAATAAGGGGCATTTATATCTGTCTTGTTAACTGAAGCACCCCAACTTTACTTGTAAACATAACACTGCTCTAGATTACAATTTTGTTTTATTTTTTGTCTGTTTCAGTTTTGTTTTGCGTTTATCTTTTTATCTTTATTTCTCTTCTCATTTTCTTTAAGTGCTGCATATTGCGTAAGTGCTGCTGCATTGAATGTTCTTAGATGACTTTGAAAATGATCTCTCTGAGAAACACTCATAATTAATTCATCATCATCATCATACCCTTATCTTTTAATGTCTACTGTAATAATAACGTCCACACTCAACTTTCTAATGAGAGCAGTGTCTGGTGAGACTATCATCAAAGAGAGAATGAGCGAAATGGAGAGAACAGTCTGATCATCTGAAGCTACATCTTTTCCTGCAGTCTTTTCTCAAGGGACGTGATTTTTATCGCTCGCTGCAGTTCTGTAATAATAAAATGATTCCTAATCTCCACCCACTTCTGGCATAGAATATGTCTTATGTAATTGAGATCTTATGTAACCGCACTTGTAGTCTGCACGGCATTTAGCAGGCCTGATTTAGGAGATCAAGATGGCAGCTAATTCATCTGAAGAAGTTCCACATTAGAGCAGACAGTGACATTATTAGGGCTCAGTTCCCTTGACGCCTGGTGCTCTTAAAGGGACAGTGCATCCAAAAAAGGAAATTCTGTCATTATTTTCTTGTCATTTTTTCTTCTCTGTAATATTAAGTGAAATGTTTAGGCTACTCTTTTTTTCAAAAACAGCTTCATAAAAGTACCTCAAAAGATGTCAGTGCAACTTCTTAAGTCATACAATTGCTTTGTATGAGAAACAGACTGAAAATGACACAAATTACACTTTTTTGTTGGATTCTTTGATGAATGGAAAGCTCAAAAAAGCAGTATTTATTTGAAATAGAATTGTGACATTTTGTAATATTGTAAATGTCTTTTTTTGACACTTTTGATTAATTTAATGCATTTCTGCTGAATAAAACTAACAATTTCTTAAAAAAGAGTGCATCTTAAAGTGTCATATATATGAAATCTGTCATATGTGACCCTGGACCACAAAACCAGTCTTAAGTCGCTGGGGTATATTTGTAGCAATAGCCAAAAATACACTGTATGGGTCAAAATTATCCATTTTTCTTTTATGCCAAAAATCATTAGGACATTAAGATCATGTTCCATGAAGATATTTTGTAAATTTCCTACTGTAAATATATTAAAACTTAATTTTTGATCAGTAATATGCATTGCTAAGAACTTCATTTGGACAACTTTAAAGGCGATTTTCTCAATATTTTGATTTTTTTGCACCCTCAGATTCCAGATATTCAAATAGTTGTATCTCAGCCAAATATTGTCCTATCCTAACAAACCATACATCAATGGAAAACTTATTTATTCAGCTTTCAGATTTTCAGGTTTTGTGGTCCATGGTCACATATGAATTCAGCAGTCTTGGAATATAGTTCACAAATGATATACACAAGTTTAATGGTGCTTTTATGATGCTATTTTGTCCTTTTTTGCATATTAAAGGTCAATAAATATTTTCATTAAGTGGAAAAAGTGCAACTTCCTGCCTATCTTCTAAATCTTCTTTTGTGTTCCTCAGAAGAAAGAAATTCCTGAACCTAAAAGACATTGTTTAAACTTTAACGTACCCCACAGTGTCAGCAGATTCAAATTTGACATTATGAAATGTCAGGGCGTCAGAGTTCATCTTGTGTTTCATCTCAACCGAATGCAAAACAAGCTAAAGACAGCAGTTATTTTGAAGACTTTGTGCGGAGGCTTGAGGAACACTCAGATGGAGGTGGGCAATAATTCAATCTGTTTTCTGATGGGCTTCTTCTGTTGAAGGACCAGTCTGTTTTGATGAGACATGAGCCTCCCACGATCATAATGATCATAATTTTCTTCCCTCACTCCCTCTACGCACATTTACACACACATACACCCACATGAACACGCACATATGGGTGTAGGATGGCTGTATGTGAGCTTGTGGTGTGATGTTCTACATTTCTACCCCTACAGACTCCCTGCTGTTTTACACACGTACGCATGTGCAGGCGGGCCGAGGATGAGTGTGAAAGCATGAGCTGGCATTGATGCGGGTCATGACCTCACCAACGCATTCGTCTCTGCCCTCTTGACAGGGACAGCTATTCTGGGTCCCATCACCTGATACTAACTGGATTAACCATCAGCCTGGCTACTCAAGACTTGCACTTTGACCCTGAATGAGTGCTTTGGGAAAAGAAGGAGGCCCTTTAGCCTTTGTTTTGGTTTGTTGTCAAAGGCTGTACATTTTGAGGCACTTGTTATGTTTCTTCACATTAGAGAGAACTGCAAACATAGCTTGTCTCTTGTCAGTGAACACATGGTATAAACATCTTGTGGGAGTATTCTCATTGGCAATGGGAGAAATGTCTCTGTTGCAGTGCTAGACTCTCAGCACCAAGGACAGCACCACTCACTCTGACTGTCTGTCAAATGCTGCAGTGTTTTAAGTTTTTCATGTTTAATACTTTCTACTTTTCCTGGTTTAATATGCAGATCTAGCTGACGGTAATCTATTTGTAGGTTCCCTGATAAGTAAAAACCCTGGCTCTGTTTGTTTGATCAGCCTGACACAGCAACACTGGCTCAACCAATTGCATGAGCTTGGGGCGGGGATTTCTGTTTGTCTAACCAATGACTGTTTTGCTGCTGCTCTCCCAAACATTTACATATTTCAGTCTCTCACAAACATATATGCATTTCAGTTTGAAAATCAAAAAAATATTTTACTGTTCAGGTGATTAATAAATAGTGTTCAAAGTTCACACGTCCTAAAAATTGCTGTTTGTTAATACATATTCCTGTTCTTATTCTGGACCAATGTTGTTTTTTAGTATTATTTATATACTATTATTCATATTATTCATATTATTCATCGTATGTATTCATATTTGAAGTAGATTTTAATTTATTTACATTTTATTTCATTTTAATTTTTATTAATTGTTAATTTTCTGATTTTTCTCAATATTTCTATATAACTTTTTTTTATTTTTAGTTTCAGTAATTTTAGTACTTCTTCAGTTTAAACATATTTCATTTCAATTAGTTGCCAGAGCTACATTTTTAATTCATAATTTCTCATTTAATATTTATATTTTATGTAATTTCAGCTTCAATTCAATTAACAAAAACATTTTTAATAGTTTTAGATTTAGTTAACAATAACAACACTGTTGTGAACTAATCAGTGCACATTATTTTAAAGAAAATATTTTTGATCCAAATGCAACTGGCATGGATATAAAATGACTTAACGTTTTAGAAATGCCCATTTAGACATTGTATAAAATAATAAAGCCTTTCCAAATTTTTGGCAATAGTCAATGCTGTAATTCATGTTCATTTTAACTTCATGTTAATTTCAAATGTTGAGATTACCAAGATTTGTGGGTTGATTTAAATAAGAGTACAATAAATTGCAAATATGTACAATTATGTATACAATGGATTTTTGGGTGACATAGGTAGGGTGTTTTTCTTTATTTGTAATACTACTAGTAGTAGTAATAGTTCAATATGTCTCTCTTTTAGTCACCAGTCAGTCTGGTTGAACTGGGTCACTATAGAGTCTGAGAACAAAGACAAAGAAAGAGACAGGGATCAAGTTCAAGTTCAAGTTGAGTTTTATTGTCATTCCGCTACATGTGGGGACATACAGTGGAACGAAATGTCGTGCCTCACAGGACCACGGTGC